>SKCR01025269.1:0-152012 GCA_019454045.1 Zanthoxylum bungeanum
ACAGAAGGGCAATAAGAGGATTTTACCTCGGTAGGAAGAAAGTCAGGCCGAACACCTGAGTCAGACCGATCAGGATGTAAGTGTGGGCCGACAAAATTTCTCCTTCAGAAGATCGGGTATCAGTTCATCAATTGTACCACTCTTATATAGTTCCCGGCACCAACTAGTATGACTCGTTAGAACCGAGAACTAAGGGACAGATGTTGATGGTGTTTTCAGGTCATATGTTATTTAAGGAGTACGGCAGGGGTAAAAAGGGTAATTCCCTTCTCGGTCGAAATCATTAATGCCGACCCGACCACATGAGTGTTATAAAGCCAACAAGTAGAGACCGAACACTTGATGATATGACCGAGCATTATCAGATCGGTAGCAGCATTCTCAGCTCAAATGACCATCATGACCGACCTCATGAAGACCGAGCATATAGTGAGACATGCTCCAGAAGATAAGATACCATATTCTTATGGGTAAGATGACAAGTTGTCCTACTTTCATGGGGTAAACTGATAAGTCAGTGTCCTAGTAGAATAAAGGAAGTGAATGTAGTTTCTGACTAGGAATCCTTATGGGAAAAGGAAATTGTTTCAACTAGGAAATTCTTGTACGAGAAGGAATCTGATTTCTACACTATTATAAATAGAAGGGTAGAGTGTGCGTAAGTGGAGGAGAATCAATATCAAGATCATTAGGATCGGACTTGTAAAGACAAGAGATATCAGAGAAGCATATCTCAGTAATAAAAATATCCTTAGTTTTGTGGTCGTGGACGTAGGTGGGATATGATCCACCAAACCACGTTAAATCTCTTTGTCGATTGGCGTATTTATCTGTCTTTTTCTAAATTTTCTTTTGGTTCCCCCGTAACCAAACAAATTCACTATTGAAGGAGGATTGTCTCGGGAGTAATATTCTCATATTGCCCTGAGACCAAAATCAGCCGTCAACACATGTGAAACTTCTTATTCAAGTTAATAATTGTTTTATTTCTTTCTAGATTACTGAATAAGTGAATTCTCCAATTATTTTTTTACCATTCTTCATATACACAGCCAACAAAACATTAATCAACTCATTTTTTCCCACAATAGTCATAAGTGCAGTTGAGAAGAAAGTAATATTTTTGTCCTAAAATTTTATCAGAATTCACACTTTTTTTTAGCAAAGGAATATTTTTCTGATTTTGTTTTATATATACAATATCTTTCATCTATGTAGCGAGATTTGGGTCAGTGACTCCCAAACCAGTTGACTTTAGGGCACTAGGTGTTAAGACACCCAGACAGACTTAATTACTCAGATTTTCGATATAAATGTATTTTTTTTTACAACATCTTCGATCCATGTAACGAGTGTTGGGCCAGTGACTCCCAAACCTGTTGGTTTTAGGGCACTAGGTGTTAAAACACCCTTACAAACTTAATAACTCGGATCTATGACTTTTTTTTTATCTCATCGCTTTTTTAGGTGCTTCCTCCAATTAAACTAGAGCACTGAATATTACAAACTTTTCAAGTACATCTCATGTCCGTATGTTACCATGCATATTGATAATATCTGTCAACTGAGCATATAAAGATCCATTTTAATCAGTTTTAAGGAGAATTCACAAATTAAATAATTCAAAAGGAAATAAACAAAAATTAACTTGTTCCGAAATAGGTTGAGATACGTCTCAGGAGTGGAAACTCCTTACACAGTTATCTCACACCATTTTCACCTGATTAATCAAATTAAAAATTAAACAAAAAACAAAAACAAAATATTTTTTTAATTTTTGTAAAATTTTTCAATTTTTTTTTTGAATTTTTCGAAAATTTAGGCTAAACAAAACAATACAAGATACAAATTAATTATTCCACTCCCCCAAACCTAAATGAGACATTGTCCCCAATGTCTTAAACAGTAGAAGAAAAGTTTAGAAAACCGTACCTGGTTAGCTGAAATTTTACATCTAAAAGGGAAAAATTAAATGTTAAGATCCAGATTTATCCGACGCTTCTTACCACGATCATCATCTGACCATTTTATCTTGGACATGATAGGGTTAATTTGTGTTTCAAAGGCTAAGATTTGGTCAATTAAATCCGGGGCAGTTCTGGCAGTAAACAGGAGTTCTTTTAAAGGTTTTGACACGAACCCATTTCTTCGGGCATCATCAAGAAACACACAAAGAAAATCATAAAATCCATCAGCGTTGAATAATCCAATTGGTTTCTGGTGTATGTTCAAGTTCGCCCAAGATAGTACTGTAAAAATTTCCTCCAGTGTACCCAAGCCACCTGGCAAAGCAATAAAAGCACCAGCATAATTAATCATCTCCACCGGTCATTCAGACATACCTGGCACAATTAGTTCTTCTCCGTTTGATGGTCCTATCAGATTTGCCTCCGCCAAGGGTTTAGGGATGATTCCCAGAACTTGACTGCATTCATCCTGTACAGCTTTTGAAACGGTCCCCATTAGTCCAAGATTTCCACCGCCATATATTAAGTGCATATTCCTTTCAGATAAGACTCGACCCAATTCCAATGCTGCCGCTACATATTGTGGCTTAGTACCAACACTAGTACCACAGAAGACACAGATATTTACAACTCGTTTTCTTGAAGTGGCTTCCATTTTTATCTGGATCCTTCAAAAGTGCAATGATGAGTTGAATTTATAACATCTGAAAAGGGTTAGTAATAATAGCACTAGTATCTTCCAAAGGACGATTATTAGCAAAATTATAAAAGAAATCGTGAAAGGTCAAAAAGATCTGGATCATGTCGGAGAAAATAAAAGAAAACAACAAAACAAATCACAATTATCAGGAAAAGACAAAGAGATACAATATTTACAAGAAAGTAACAGCTTGAATGACGTCTATGCGTCAGGGACAAGCTTCTTATCCAATTTTCTTATGAATTGGCAAACAGGGTCTTTTAGAGTCAGATTCCCGAGACTATACTGTTGTCTTTCCTTACAGAATTGTGCATATAACATGTGAATTGCATGATGCACATATCCACCGGGATGCGTCTCAAGAGTCTTAGATATGTCATCCAAAGACTCCATACTCAAGCCATCCCTAATGAATTTAATCTTATCTTCGCGGTTATCAGACACCATTCCTAAAGAACGACAACGAGTATTACATGTCATGTGAGCACATTTATAGCAAACACCCATTCTTTTAGCTCTTCTTTTTTTAACATAGGTGCTTCTTCCTAAACCAGACAGATGTGAAACAAAAGAGTCAGAAGACTCACCTTCCAATCGGACCCGTGCTTCAATAATCCAACGAATGTCATTAGAAATACTTTTGATCATTAGTAGTCTCATCCGTTCCATGTGAGCTTTGTAAACTTTCATAAGAAAGTTTTGAGGGAGAGAAGAAAATTGCTTGTGAAGATTTGCAAGAATTTCTTCCATCCTGAGATCTGACTTTACCTACATAAATTAAACACATAAAAATAAATCACACCAAATCATAATATATACAGATTGCATGGGTTGCCTCTCTACTAGTGCTAAGTTTAAAGTCGTCAGCTGGACATGACTGCCCGAACGTTAGGCTAGATCTGAAAGTGTGACATTTTCTTTTTGTCGCTCAATTGGTTCTCCCTAGTAGTGCTTGACATGCTTGTTTTTAACCTTAAATGTTTTGTTGGAGTCAGGATCATGTAACTCAACGGCTCTATCTGGTAAAACCTTGGTGAATAAGAATGGTCCTGACCACCGAGATTTTGGCTTCCATGGGAAGAGTTTTATCCTTGATTTGTTTAACAGTACTTGCTGCCCTGGTTCCAGTTGTATGCGCACTAAATTCTCATCATGTTTCTTCTTAGCCTTTTCTTTGTATAATTTGGCATTCTCAAAAGGCTGAATGTGAAATTCCTTCAATTCATTGAGCTGGTGGAACTGTTTCTCTTTTGTTTCTTGTAGTGCAAGAATAGGATTCTTCAGTACGTAGTACGCTTTATCTTCGGGCTTCACAGACAGTTTGTCAGTAGAACTTTGCATTGCATTGGAGTTCTGGATTGTACTATGTATCACATCAAGTCTGAAACATTCCTCTTTCTTTTCGTCATCTGAGAAATTCATGGCTTTGAAAACATTGAATGTTGCTTCTTGGTCTTGTACCCTCATGGTTAGTTCTCCTTTTTGTACATCAATAATGGTTCGACCTGTAGCTAAGAATGGTCTCCCGAGGATGATCGGCACGTCTTCGTCTTCCTCCATATCAAGGACAATAAAATCTGCTAGGAAAATGAATTTGTCAACTTTGACCAACACATCTTCAACTATACCTCTCGAAAATACGAGCGCTCTATCAGCAAGTTGTAGAGAGACTGGAGTTGGCATTGTTTCTCCAATCTGTAGTTTCATGTAGATAGAAAAAGGCATCAAGTTAACACTTGCACCTAAATCACACAAAGCCTTACCGAAGTCATGTTCTCCTATGGTACAAGGAACAATGAAACTGACAAGATCTTTCAACTTTGGGGGAAGCTTCCTCTGAATGATGGCACTGCATTCTTCTGATAATGCTACTGTCTCGTAATCTCCCAATCTTAGTTTTCGTGAAAGAATGTCTTTCATGAATTTGACATAGCTGGGCATTTGTTCCAACGCTTCTGCAAATGGAATGTTGATATGCAGCTCTTTGAAGATCTCCAGGAATCGAGAAAACCGATTGTCTAGTTTATTCTTCTGGAGACGCTGTGTAAAAGGTGGAGGTATAGTGATTCTTTCTGGTTCTTTTTCCTTTGCTTATTTTTCCTCCATCTGTGGAACTGCTTCGCTGCTTTCTTTAGGAACTTCTTCACCAGTTGTTTTGACTCCGACATCTTTGTTGATTTCAGTATCGCTTTTTAACATGATGGCGTGACATTGCTCCTTCCCCATGTTCCTTGGATTTGGTTCTGTGTTGCTGGAAAGATTTTCTAGCGGTCTGTAACTCTAAGTATTGGCCAGTTGTCCAATTTGATTCTCCAGTGCTTTAATACAAGCATATTGACTTTGAATTAATGCTGCTTGGGATTGAAACAAAGCATCATACATAGCGGCTTGAGAGTCGTGTTTTGCTTCTATCTTTTTTAAGTGGTCAGCACTTATGTTATTCCTGTTTCTTTGTCATACTTCTGGCCTTTGTTCTGCTGTTGGAATCCGGGTGGTGGATTGTTCATTTGCCCTGAATTATTGCTCCATGCAAAATTGGGATGATTCCTCCACCCTGGGTTATAGGTGTTGGAATATGGATTGTTCCACTGTCTGTTGAAATTGTTGACGTAATTCACCGTTTCTTTAAGTTGGTTGTAAGATTCTGACTCTGGTGCTCCTCCAAATGGTGAACTTGTGGATCCACCATTAACCTTCATGTTAAGAGTTTCCAGATTTTTGAAAATTATATCCAGCTTGGAATTCAGTGATGTGTTGGCTCCAACTTCATAAATTCCAGCAATTCGTTGGATCAAGCTCCTTTCTGTTGGCCACAATGAATTATTGTTAGCCATTTCTTCTAGGGGTGAGCAACGGTTCCGGGTCTACCCGGAACCGGTTGGAACCAGACCGATTTTCTGGGTTTGGAACCGGAACCGGTTGTAATCGGGTAGGTTCCGGTTCCAAAAATGAAGGAACCGATTTTATCCGGGTAGGTTCCGGTTTCAAAATGATCGGAACCAGAACCGGACCATGGAACCGATTTTTGGAATCGAATATAGAACCGGTTTCACTACTATTTGAGTGGTAGCTGCATTCAAAAAATTTGAACCTCCGTGTGCTTGCTTTTGTCTGCTATTTGGCATTTGCTCATCATGTTAATGGTCTCTTTGATTCCACAATACTAGAATTTGGTTGAGGAGAATGACAAAAAAATGAAGGAACTGGAGGAAAATATAGCTTCTGTTTCTTTTACTGCTGTTTCTGAATGTTGGTCTGCTGACCGGCGTAAACACACATGTATAACGCAAGTGTACGTATCGTTCAAGTAGTATAAAAAGTATCGATCCCACGAGGACTTAATATCTATTCTATTAATTTTATGAGGTCAAGTGATTACTAATATCTAACAAGTTGTTTGAAAAGATAATGATGATTCTAAATTTAAAACAAGTAAATGAAATATGAGAGTAGATTAATGAGAATTAAGACTATCTAGGGTTGTGAATTCTTCCAATATTAATTAAAAGATGAAGTAGTTAAATCATAGTTGGGTAAATATTGATTTATTAATCTGAAATATTAAATTATGTAAAAGCTTCTTCCGATGGTCATTTACAAATACCTAGTTTAATTCAATTGAATCATATGTCTATGTCAACCAAGTTACCTAGATTCATTAAGTTTGAATTCCAATTATGATTACCCCCGCCCAACAGGTATATTCCTATCCTGTAAGGAAATCTATTAAAGGTTTATCTATCCTTAAAGAAGATCGTGGGTTGTTGAGTATAAGGTCTTTAAACTTAAAGTCCCCATGTCTAGTTCATTTTAAGTTTAACTAATCAATTTTATTAATGGCCAGTTAATAAAAAGGCTTTAAGATTATGACTCAACAAATAATTCTTTAATTACCCAAACTATAATCTAACCCTTTTTAAAACCAGTGATATTATTTTATCACAACCCTAGATATTTAACTTAGTTACAACACATAACTAAAACTGATAAAAACTTAAAAGACATAAAGTGAAATTGCTGAAAAGTAATTGTAGAAAAATAATTTGCAAAGAAATGCTAAGGTAAAATGAATTAACTTATACTATTTACTATTTAGATATCTCCCAATAAAATATTATATAATCTTGTGATATTTTAAACCAACCGTCCAGAATGGCGGTATCTTGATTAAGTCAAATTCAAATATATCAGCCATAAGGCGGAACAAAAATATAAACTTAAACCAACCGTCCAGTATGGCGGTATCCTCATTAAGTCAAGATTAGCCAATTTAAATTGAATAATCAACCGTCCAGAATGGCGGTATCCTTTATTAATTCAGATTTTAAGTAGTTTATATATTATTTTAAAGGGAGATTAATCTAAATAGCAAAAGTAAAAGTATTACCTCATTACCTCAGCATAGAGAAGTTACCCCCTCATAGATGGATAGAATTACTACTACAAAGCGTAAATAAAACTGAATAAAAGAAGCAAATAAGAAGAACTCTCTTTTATTTATAAGGATTTCAGAGGAAGTGGTACATTTGAAACTAAAAATTCGAAATCTATTTATAGGCAAAAAAATCCAATTTTTTATTATTATTTTTCTGATTTTTATTATTTTATTATTTTATTATTTTTTTTTTTTGGATCGCTGAATTTTCGACACATGGCATGGTGGCTAAAAAGACGGCTCGTTGAATTTTTGACATGTGGCATGGTGGTGCAATTACCAAAATACCCTCGGCGTTGGGACGCCCAAAATTACCAAAATACCCTTTTTCGTCAAATTTCACAGTTTTGCTCCAAATCACCTCCAGAATGTCCTGAAACTTTATTTTGGTGTCGGGATGTCCAAAATTACCAAAATACCCTCTGTGTCGGGACGCCCAAAATTACCAAAATACCCTTTTTGCCAAATTTCACCAAATTTCACAGTTTTGCTCCAAATCACCTCCAGAATGTCCTGAAACTTTATTTATCTACAAAATAACACAAAACACATCAAAATATTCACAAAACTCAAGAAACTATACAAAATATTAAATTAAATGAGTGAGAAATAGTGATAGTTTTACCACTCATCATCTGCAGACGCATCGATTGTCATTGAAACTTGCTTTGCAAAAATCTCAAATTGCAGAACTTAGAAATGAATTTGAAGGTTAGTGGCACGAATTTTTTGTTGTAATATATCATCTATTTAATCCATTTTGATCATTTTTATGTTGTTGCTTGCAAGACTCTACAAACTGATGGAGGAGCTGACGGATGATGTATAGAGATTAAATGAAACGGTATCATTCTTCTCATTGATTGTCCATTTATTTTTTAATTTACTTTGATTAAACTTTAAACATAGCATACCCAAGGTTTCACAACTAGGCAACTCAATGCAATGATAACTTGCCTAATTGTAAATGAAAACAGAAAGGGTAATGAGGCTGACAAGCATTAAAAGTCTAAAACTTCATTTTCTTCGTTCTTGAGCTTCCGCACTCCGATTTGGTCCCCGTTTTTTCCTACAGACTCGTATTGGAATGTAGTTTTCATTAAAATATTTTAAAATAGGGTAATTCGGAATCGGACCGGAACCAGATTGGAACCAAATAATATGGTACCTTGTTTAATTGGGTAGGTTCTGGTTCCACTTAGTGCGGAACCGAATCTTTTCGAGTAAGTTCCGGTTCCATGCGGAACCGGAACCGAAACCGGTTTTGCTCACCCCTAATTTCTTCAATTAAGTTCCAAGCTTGATCTTCTCCTTTTGCCATCAAAGCTCCTCCAGCAGCAGCATCAATTGTGGTTCTCATTATTCCAGAAAGTACATTGTAGAAGGTTTGGACTTGTAGCCATTTTGCAATCTCATGGTGAGGACATTTCCGGAGTAAATCTTTGAATTTTTCCCAAGCTTCACAAAGGGATTCTGAATCTTGTTGCACGAAAGATGTGATGTCATTCCTCAGCTTTGCAGTTCTGGCTGGTGGAAAATACTTTGCAATGAATTTGGTGGCTAGTGTGTTCCAAGTTGTTATGGAACCTGATGGTAGTGAATGTAGCCAAGTTTTAGCTCTGTCTTTCAAGGAATATGGAAAAACGCTCAGTCTCATTGCTTCTTCAGCCGCTCGGTTGTAATTGAAAGTGTCGTAAACTTCCAGGAAGTTGCTGATATGGGCATTAGGATCTTCAGTTGCATTCCCTCCAAACTGAACTGACTGTTGTATCATCTGGATGCATGTTTTGATGTCACACGCATTTACTGGTAAGGGAGGAAGTCCAATACATGAAATGAAGCCGTCAACCACCGGAATAGTTTTGTCTCGAATGGGAATTGGTGGTGCAACTTCCAAAGGTTCAGGTTCCATGTTGATTAGTGCTTCTTGGCCTTCTCGCACTTCCCTTCTCAACTGTCTGATGGTTCTATTTCAGGGTCAAGCGGACGGATTTCAAAGCTTCTGGTTCGTCTCATGTAGTGACTGAGAACCTGAAACAAAAGAAAACAACAACAATAAGCAAAAATAAATTAGACACAAGTAACGTATTTAACCTCAAAACTAATAGTGAAAGATAACTAAGTCCCCGGCAACGGTGCCAAAAACTTGACCAGTGCAATCACACGCGTATAACGCAAGCGCACGTATCGTTCAAGTAGTATAAAAGTATCGATCCCGCGATGACTTAAAATCTTTTGTTATTAATTTATGAAGTCAAATTTCTATGAGTATCTAATGGATTGGTTATTTGATTGGATTGTGACTTTAAACTTAAAACAAGTAAATGAAATTGCTTGAAAGTAGATTTAGGAAAATTCAATTTTATAAAACTATTCAGGGTTGTGAATCTTTCCAATATCATTTTTAAAGATGAAGTGGTTATCTTATGGTTGTGTAATATATCGATTTATTAACCTGCAACACGAAATTATGTAAAAGCCTCTTCCGATGGTCAGATACAAATACCCAGTGTAACCCGATTAATCATATTCATATGTCAATTCAGTTATCTAAATTCATTAAGATTAAGTTCCAATTATGGCTACCCCCGCCCGACAGGTATATTCCTATCCTGTAAGGAAATCTATTAAAAAGTTATCTATCCTAGAGGAATATCGTGGGCTATTGAGTCTAAGGTCTTTAACCTAAAATCCATTTTCCAAGTTCATTTTAAGTTTACCGAATCAATCTTATTAATGGCCAGTTAACAAGATGCATTAAGACTAAAACTCGATAAATAAACATTTATATTACCCAAACCGTAATTTAACCCCTTATAAACCGGTGATATTGGACTTCATCACAACCCCAGATAACTGACTTAGTTACAACACATATTTAGGAGTAGTAAAAACTTAAATAAAATAAAAGACATAAAGTAAATTGCTGAAAATTAAATAATGAAAAGTAAATGACGGAAAGTAAATGCTGAAAATTAAATACTGAAAATTAAATGCTGAAAAGTAAATGCTGAAAGTAAATTGCTGAAAAGTAAATGCTGAAAGTAAATTGCTGAAAAGAAAATAAAGTAAAAATACAATAAAATAAAATGTTGAGGTAAAAAGATCCATTTTATTATTTCTATTTTAGGTATCTCCCTTAATATAATATATTAACTTTACATGATAATTACCAACCAGCCATATAAGCGGTATCCAGATTAAGTCAAATTAATAATTAATTACCAATCGACCAATCAGGCGGTATCCAGTTTAGTGAGGTTAAAACCAATTTAAATAAATATCAACCGACCAATATGTCGGTATCCTCGTTAAGTCAGGTTTTAACTAGTTTATATATTATAATTAAGGGAGATTAATCTAAATATTAGTAATAAAAGTTTTACCTTTTACCCCAGCAAGAGGGAGTTACCTCCTCATTACTGAAAAATAAATTGCTGAAAAGTAAAGAAAAGAAAATATTATGCGTAAAAGTAAATTGCAGAAAGTAAAGACTGAAAAGTAAAGAAAAGGAAGTGCGAAAGTGGAAATTAATTACTGAAAGCTGTAAATAAACAAGCAAGATACAATCTTCTTAGTTATTCTTAAGGAATTTCAAATAATAAAGTATGAATTTACAAATGAAATGGTTTGGTATTTATAGGCAAAATTTTGCCTCCACCAAATCCATTATTAAATGATCCACCAAATCCATTATTAATTGCTCCACCAAATCCATTATTAATTGCTCCACTAATTGGTGGGAGTTTGACTTTTTTTATTTTTTTATTTTTTTGCTTTGAAAATGACTTTAATAATTACATATAACACACTTCCAGATGTTTCATCAATTTCATCATGAAACATTCAGAATTCGAAATTATTTTGTTCTTGAAAGTTGTAGAACTTTGAGGCTTCTTTAATCTGGAACTTAATCAGCTCAATCCAATATCGGAGTAAAACGTTATGCCCAAAATACGACAATTGTGTAAAATTGGAATTTCCGAAACTGTACTTCGTGAGAACGCCTTTTCAAGTTTACAATCTCCAAAATTAATATGTCAAGTCCAATTTTTACCCTTATTTGACCTAAATTTCGTCCTTAAATGATTCCATTGAGTCCCAATATTATTTTACCTGTAAAATAAACTAAAACACATCAAAACGTTCATCAAACCCGAGAAACAAAACAAAATATTAAGTAAAAGGGGCGGTAAATATTGATATATTTTCCGCTCATCAATCATCTTATGATACTCATAAAATTCATGAATCTCACTAGGATAGGATCACCATCTTGTATTACTTTCCCCCAGATACATCACGATTCAATTTTAAATCAGGTATCATCCAACTTTTACCCACATTCCACGATTTAGAATCAGAAAGTCATTATCAGCACTTAAGGGAATTCGAAGAGGTATGTAACACTTGCACATACCAAAATTACGTCATGAATATAATTCGACTTTAGTTTTTTCCCTTTTTTTTAAAGGATAAAGCTAAAATTTGGCTGCAAAACCTTAGGTCATGATCCATCGGAACATGTGATGATTTGCAAGAGCAATTTCTGAAAACATTCTTTCCATCTCACAAGACAAACTCCTTTAAGAGGAGAATCACAACTTTCACACAAAAGTCGAGGGAAATATTTTACCAATATTGTGAGAGATTTAAAGAGATGTTGAATGTTTATCCACATCACGGGTTTGAAATATGGAGGTTGATTTCTTACTTCTACAAGGTTTAACACCCCAAGGTAGACAAATAGTAAAAATGATGTGTAATGATGAGTTTAAGGACAAAAATCCTGAAGATGCACGAGATTACCTAGAACACATAGCAGGGAAAGCACAATAATGGGACATAGTTGGCACTTATGAGTCGTCTGTAAAACCATAGTCATACGGTGGAAGTATGTTTAACTTTAAGGAATACCATGACATTTCTGTTAAATATGCATCTCTAGCTAAAAAAAATTGAGACATTAGAAATGAGGAAGAGTGATCATGTCAAGTTAATTCAAGAAGTCACATGTCAAAATGATGTGTAATGGGATCCATCAGAATATGGGATGATTTGCAAGAGCAATTTTTGAAAAAGTTATTTCCCCCTCATAGGACAAACTCATTTAAGAGAAAAGTCACAACTTTCACATAAGAGTCGAAGGAAACACTTTACCAATGTTGGGAGAGATTTAAAGAGATGTTAAATGTTTGTCCACATCAAAAGTTTGAAACATGGAGGCGGGTTTCATACTTCTACAAGGTTTAACACCCCAAGGTAGACAAGTATTGGAAATGAAGTGTAATTGTGAGTTTAGGTATAAAAATCCCGAAGATGCACGAGATTAACTAGAACAAATAGCAGAGAATGCACAATAACGAGACACAGTTGGCACTTATGAGTCATCTGTAAAACCATAGTCATCTGGTAGAGGTATGTTTAACCTTAAGGAAGACTATGGCCTTTCTGCTAAATATGCATCTTTAGCTAAAAAAAATTGAGACATTAGAATGAGGAATAATGATCATGTCAAGTAAATTCAAGAAGTCACATGTCAAATCTGTAATTTAAACGAACATGTCACACAAGTTTGCCCAACCTTGCCAGCCCTGCAAGAATGTCTCAATGACCAAGTCAGTTCCGTAAACACCTTCAATAGACCAAATCCAAACACATACTCTCAAACTTACAATTCTGGTTGGAGAAACCATCCAAACTTCAATTGGAGGAATGATAACCAAGCATAATCATCGCAACAACCTCCTCAGGTACACCAGAATTTCCAAAACTCCCAGAATTATGCATCATATGTCCCACCGCATAGGAGAACCTTTGAGGATACTTTGCATGCATTCATTAAGAAACATGAAGCCATCAATAATCAAAATGTGCAAACGTTGATTAATCTGAAAGATATTTTCTCCAAAATCACATCTGCATTGACCATTAATAAGAAATGAAAGTTTCCTGCACAACCACAACCAAACCCAAGAGTCGTCAAAACCCTCACAAGGGTAGTTCTGGTAGTCAGTACATAGACCAAGTCAAAAATATTATTAGCCTTCGCGGTGGTAAGGCCATCCACAGACATATTCTTGAACATTCTGAAGTTGAAAATAAATCAGATTCAGAGGGTAATGAAGGGGTTGATGAACCATTACCTATCGTTGATGATAACAATTTTTCCCACGCACCTCTATTTCCTCCAGTATTAAAAATAAAGAAATTGAACCATTCCCTATATATATATGAAATATTCAAACAAGTAAAGGTCAATATTACTTTGTTATATGTCATCCAATAGATACCATCTTATGCCAAATTTCCGAAAGACTTGTGCACCGTTAAAAGAAAACATCAGGTAAGAAAGAAAGTTTTTCTAGCTGAACATGTAAGTTCCATTCTCTCAACTAATAATACATTAAAATACAAAAACCCTGGTTGTCTAACTATTTCATGTATTATTGGAAATCATAAAATTGAACATGCATTGCTTGATCTTGGAGCTAGTGTCAACTTACTTCCATTTTTGGTTTACCAACAACTTAATATTGATGAGTTAAAACCAACTTCAACTACTTTTTTACTTGTTGATAGATCAGTCAAGGTACCGAAAGGAATTGTGGAAGACGTGTTATTACAAGTTGATAAATTCATATATCTTGTTGATTTTATTATCTTGGAAACAAGATTTGTAGCAAACAGTTATAAGTCAATTTCTGTAATACTTAATCGCCTTTTTTAGCAATAACTAGTGCTTTAATTAATTGTAGGAATGAAATCATGAATTTATCCTTTGGAAATATGATGTTGGAGCTTAATTTTTTTAACATGTGCAAACAACCATACGATGAGGACAGTGAAAACGAGAGCATTGAACTAATTGAACCAATTTTGGGGGAACATATTCAAGGGAGTTTATCTGATCCCATGGAAATTTGTACAGTTAATTTTCTTGAATCAAGTACGCAATTAGATTTAGATATTACTAATGATTTTTTACTTGATTCCACATAAGTACTGGAAGACGATGAAAAGAAATAAAATTTACAGGAACTGGGAACACTAGAAGAAGAAAAATATGAGGAAGCACCCAAATTGGAATTAAAGTCTTTGCCATAAGGATTAAAGTATGTATTTCTTGGAGATGAACAAACTTACCCTGTGGTAATTTCTTCTTCCCTCATAAGCGATCAAGAAGTAAATTGTTAAATATATTGAGAGAACATAAACTGGCAATTGGATGGACTTTAAAAGACTTAAAAGATATAAATCCTTTGATCTGCACACACAGAATAAATTTAGAAGATAATGATAGGACGTATCGTCAACCCCAAATAAGATTAAACCCTCACATGAAAGAAGTGATAAAAATAGAAATTCTTAAACTTCTTGATGTGGCATTATCTATCATACCTCTGATAGTAAGTGGGTAAGTCCTACACAAGTTGTGCTTAAAAAGTCTGGAATAACTGTCCTAAAGAATGATAAAGGAGAATCAATCCCAACTCGAATTCCATCTAATTGGCCTATGTGCATTGATTATAGAAAACTAAATGACACCACTAGAAAAGATCATTTTTCTTTACCATTTCTTGACCGAATTTTAGAAATAGTAGCAAGACATCCATACTATTGCTTTCTTGATGGTTACTCAAGTTATTATCAAATTCTCATTGCTTTATAAGACTAGGAAAATACCACATTCATATGTCTATTTGGAACATTTGCATTTAGGAAGATGTCTTTTGGACTTTGTAATGCACCAACAACATTCCAACGATGTATGTTAAGCATATTTAGTGACATGGTTGAACAATGTTTAGAGGTCTTTATGGATGATATAACTGTTTTTGGGAACTCATTTGATAATTGATTAAATAATTTGGAAAATATTTTGAAAAGATGTGAAGAAAAATGACTTGTGTTAAACTAGAAAAAATGTCATTTCATGACTAATTCATGAAATATTTTGGGTCACGTTGTGTCATATAAAGGTATTGAGGTTGACAATGCCAAAATAGAGGTAATCTCTAAATTTCCACCATAAAAACAGTCAGGGAAATTCGTTCTTTCTTAGGACATGTAGGAATTTATAGGAGGTTCATTAAAAAAATTAGTATCATATCCAGACCATTGTGTAACCTCTTATTAAAAGATGCAAAATTTGAATGGATAGAAGAATGTCAAAAATCATTTGAAATGATTATCAGTATTTTAACTTATGCTCTTATCATGCAATCCCTGATTAGTCTTTGCCTTTTGAGTTACAGTGTGATGCCAGTGATTAGACAGTTGGAGCGGTATTAGGACAGAGAAAGAAAAGTAAGCTGTATGTAATTTATTACGCAAGTAGAACTTTAAATAATGCACAAATGAATTACACTACCACGAAAAAAGAACTACTTGCTGTAATATTTACATTGGATAAATTTCGATCATATTTAATTGGTTCCTCAACCGTAGTTTATTCTTACCATGATGTTGTTAGATATCTGATGTCTAAACTGGATACAAAGCCAAGATTACTACGGTGGATTTTATTGCTTCAAGAATTCAATCTCACAATCAAGGACAAGAAATGAGCAGAGAATGTGGTTGCAGATTATTTATCGAGACTCAAAAATGAGTAATTAATTGACACAGCTCCTATCAATGACTCTTTTCGTGATGATTTTTATTTTCTGTAAATATAATGCTTTGGTATGCTAATATTATCAATTTTCTTGCAACATGAAAAATACCTCCAGATTGGAGTCACCAAGACATGAAGAAATTTTTGACCTAAGTCAAAAGATTTTACTAGAACGATTCATATCTGTTCAAGTATTGCTTTGATCAAATTTTCTGACAATACATACCCGACAATGAGATAAGTGGTGTTGTTCAGTTTTGTCATTCAGAAGCATGTGGAGGTCAATTCTTATCTAATAAAACCGCTGTAAAAATCTTGCAGTGTGGATTTTATTGACCCATCATTTTTAAAGATACACATACTTTCTACAAAACTTGTGAAAATTATCAAAAGTTGGGATCCATTTCAAAAAGAAACATGATGTCTTTAAATCTCATCATTGTCATCGAAATCTTTGATTGTTGGGGAGTAGATTTCATAGGTCCATTCCCACCGTCTTTTGGATTTTTATATATCTTAATTGCAGTTGATTACGTCTCAAAATGGGTTGAGGTGATTTTTTATTTAAACAATGATCACAAAACTGTGATCAAATTTTTAAAAGAAAATATTTTAAGTCGATTTGGAATCCCTCGGGCCATTATAAGTGATGGAATTTAATACTTTTATAACAAGCATTTTGAGTCTTTAATGAAAAATTATAAAATTAAACATAAAGTTTCTACATTCTATCACCCTCAGACAAATGGTCAAGTTGAACTAGAAAATAGGGAAATCAAATAAATTTTGGAAAAAACGGTCAACCCAAATCGCAAAGATTGGTCTCTTCGACTGACTGATGTACTTTCGGTATATTGAACAGCTTTCAAAACATCTTTGGGAATGTCTCTTTATCATCTAGTTTATGGAAAACCTTGTCATTGCTTGTAGAATTTGAGCATAAGACATATTGGGCTATTAAAGCATTCAACTCAAACCTTGAAAATATCTGTCATGAACGTAAACTGTAATTAAATGAACTTGAAGAGTTAATGAATGATTCATATGAGAATGCGAAAATTCTTAAAGCTAAAACTAAGACATTTCATGATTGTCGAATTTCACGAAAAAATATTTGAAATTGGTCAAAATATTTTGCTTTATAATACTTGTCTTCATTTATTTTCTGGAAAATTGAAATTCAAATACAGTGGCTCATTTATCGTGAAGCACATTTACCCATATGGAGCTATTGACATTGAGAATCCTAGAGATGGTGATGTATTTAAAGTGAATGAACAATGTCAGAAATCATTTTTGGAGTGTTTTTTTCCTTTCAAACCCAATGTACTGTGATTGATGTATTTTAAGTTGTTATTTTCTTTTCTTTTCTTTTGTATTTGTCTAAGTTTCATTTTTTTCTTGAGTTTTGTAGCATTTTTTTCCTTTTTGTCAGAGTCTTACACCTCAGTTACACAGTTAATAACGGTACTTCGTGACTCTAAGCTTGTTCTTTCAGTTTCCTAAAATTACTGATACTGAACAATCAAGGTATGAAATAAACTCTCGCAAAACTCCACAATTATTTTCCTTCTCTCCCCCAAAATGCTCTGATGAAAATTTACAGAGCACGCACCGAAAGAATGAAGCTTCTTATGATCAATGATATTCGTAGTGATATTCGTTGGGTAATTGAAGTAAGGGCTCGCTTGGCGGGTGAGTCATTGATTCTTTCACTTCTTACCTGCCTAGTTTAGGGAAAACCATATGTTAAGAAACGAATAGCTAAGCAATTAGGTGTTTGTTATACGCTAGACGTGCAACACTCGTTATCGTTCTTTAGGAATGGTGTCTGACAATCACGAATATAAAATTCAATTCATTATAGATGGCTTGAGTAAGTAGTCTTTAGATGATATATCATTGACTATTGAGACGCATCCTAGTGGACGTGTTCATCGAGTAATTCGCAATTTGCATACATAATTTCAAAAA
Organism: Zanthoxylum bungeanum; assembly: GCA_019454045.1. Lineage (NCBI taxonomy): Eukaryota > Viridiplantae > Streptophyta > Magnoliopsida > Sapindales > Rutaceae > Zanthoxylum > Zanthoxylum bungeanum. The sequence continues at coordinate 17,697 of SKCR01025269.1, forward strand.
GAAAGACAACAATACACTCTCAGGAATCTGACTTTAAAAGACATTGTTTATCAATTTAAAAGAAAATTGGATGGGAAGCATATCATCGACCTATAAAGGGCATTCAAGCCGTTACTGGACATGAAATCAGAGGAAAATATGAGCCACAATCACAACTACCAGTATATATTGTTTCAATTTATTGCTTTGATTTCCTTTACTTTAAATTACTGTTTTAATTTACTTTAATTTACTATTTTGATTTCCTTTACTTTAATTTTACCGACATTATATAAACTTTTTGACTTTCACGATCTATTTTACTACTCATCTGACAATTATCATTTTAAAGGTACTAATGCTTTTATTACTCACCTGTTTTCAATATCCATAAATACATCTCATCATTTCTCTCTTCGACACATCCAAATAAAAGAGAGAACAAAAATGGAGAAAACTTCTAGACGACCAGTCACTAATATCTGTGTGTTTTATGGAACTAGCCATGAAACAAAACCAGAATTTATTGAGGCTGCAAACGAATTGGGTATAGTTATGGCGGAAAGAAACATGCATTTAGTATATGGCGGTGGCAATCTTAGATTGATGAGATGTATTTCAAAGGTCGTGCAAGAAGGTGGTAGTCAAGTTTTGGGGATCATTCCAAAATCTTTGGCAAACAAAAACCTCATCGAAAATTCAAATGGATCATAATACATTGTCTCAGGTATGTCTGAAAGACTTACAGAAATGATTAATCATTATGACGTTTTTATTGCTTTACCAGGTGGGCTAGGCATGTTGGAAGAAATATTCACAGTTGCGTCATGAGCGAACTTGAACATTCACTAAAGACTCATTGGACCATTTAATGTTGATCAATTTTTCGATTTTCTTTTAGTATTTCTTGAGGATGCCAAAAGACTTGGGTTCATTTCGAAACCGGTAAAAATATATCGTCCTAAATTTAAGAAAAGCTGATGAATTAATTGACCACCTTTTAGCTTATGAACCAAAAATCGACCTCATTCTTTCCAAGTTGAACTCGTCTGATAATTATCGTGGCAAAAAGCGTAGAGTGGACTTGAATCTTAATCTGTAATTCTTTTCCTGTTTCTTTTAAATAGTGGTAGATTCAATTGTCAATTCCACACTAACCAGGTGATGTCTTCTAAACTTTACTTCTTCTTTTTCAGACATTGGGACAATGCCTCAATTTGATTGGGGGGAGGAGATAGTTGACTAGATAGTTTTCATTTTTATGTTTTGTTTTTAAAAAAAATATTTTCATTTTTGTGTTGTTATTTTATGTATAAAAAAAAATTATGTTGTTTTTTCTTTATTGTTATTTTGTGTCTAAAAGAAAAACTACACATAAACCAACAATAAATTTTTGACTAACCAAGTGGAATTGTTGTTCAGATATGGCAGTGTAAGGAGTTTTCGCTCTTGAGACGCATCTCAATGTTTTGTAACAAGTTAATTTTGTTTCTTTCTTTTTGAATCATTTAAATTTGTGAAATCTACATAATTTTGATTAAATTTGATCTTCATATGCTCATTTGACATGTATTATCAACATACATGGTAACATATGATAGTGGGTTGTAAGTGAAAATTTTGTAATATTCAGTTCTCTAGTTTGTTGAAAGTAACACCTAAAGGCAGTGGAATTTGTGTTTTTATTTTTAAAAAAAAAAAAACTAATCAAGATTTTACTTAGTAACTAGACATATTGCCTCAGCAAGCAGTGATTGTTCATGTAAAACGGTAGAATTTGAATTAGTTTTAAAAAAATGATATTAATAATAATCAAGATTTTACTTAGTCTCCGGACATCTTGCCTCAGCAAACAGTGATTTGTTCGCATAAAACGGTAGAGCTTGAGTTTGTAAAAAAAAAGTGTAAATAAGTTCGATTTCGTAGCTACTCTAACTCGAGCAATTAAGTCTGTAGGGGTGTTTTAACACTTAGTGCCCTAAGGCCAACTAGTCTTAGAGTCACTGCCCAAAACTCGTTACATGGGTTAACGAAAAAGCTTAAAGTAATCGAACACTTTTTTTAACATCTGAGATCCGAGCAATTAAGTCTTTAGGGGTGTCTTAACACCTAGTGTCCTAAAGCCAACTGGTTTGGGAGTCACTGCCCCAAAGCTCATTACAAGAATTGCAGATGTATTATTCAAAAAATATATTTTTATTTTTATAAATAAACTTCTATTGTCAAAAAAAGTGTGAAATCCAATATAATTTTAGGACAAAAATATTACACTCTTTTCAACAAGACCTATAAATATTTTGGGCACAATGAATTGATAGTTTGGTTTTATGTGTGTATGGAAGAAAAGGTAAAAAGTACAAGAGATTTTACTTATTTGATTATTTAGAAAGAAAGAAAATAATTATTAACTTCGATAATAATTTTTCTTTTAAGTTTCGCTTAAATTACTAGGACTAGTAATAAGTTGGTTTGGAGTGTGATGAACATTTAAAAATGTACATTTAATAAAAGAGAAACTATTCATTTTACACTTACAATTTCATTAATCCTTTTAATTCAACACATTTGTAAAATAATAATTATATTTATGTTTTATTGTGATTTTATATATTGTGTAGGTAAAATACTATTTCGGAAGCTCAACAGGAAAAATTGATATGAGATCAAAATTGCATGACCCAAAAAATCCAAAAAGAGCGTGACAGCTAGATTCAAATCGGACTTTAAAAATATTCACTGTGTTTAGATTGACGACAAAATGAGCTTATGATATATTTACTCATACATTTATTTTATTATTATTATATATTTATATAATATATTTTGGAGGACGCACCAAGATTTTATATATATATATATATATATATATATATATATATATATATATATATATTATACTGGAGGTCCCACCAAGATTATATATATTATAATAATAATAATATATAATAAATAAAAGTTTTACAAATTCAATGACAATTGACAAAATTGCAAGCACAACTTGCAATTTTGTAAAGAAGTGTCGAGCACCTCTATAAATAGAGGTGCTCATCACCCCAGTTTCGGCAGCAATCTTCATAGGCTTTTCTCTGAAATTTTCTGAAGGGTTTCAGCTCTTATGTGTTTTATTTTTTTAAGCTTTCTTGTAATTTCTTTTTCTTTCAGTAATAAAATTATGAGTGTTTTTACTCAAATCATGAGTAGCTAATTTCATCTTATTGTGTTAAAGGGTGAAGTTTTTAATAAAAAAAATATAGATTAATCTTATTTATATTATAATATATAAATTGTAATCTAAAGATTAATATTTAATTTAAATCTGGATTAATTATTGACAAACTTTGTTACTGCATATATGACTGGTTTTATTTATATGGCATAATTGAGTACTTGACTGGACTTGTTATAGACAAATGTTATCACCGCCTTTTGTGGTTGGTTTTATTGTTTTGGCATAATCAATTCCTGAAATAAATTAACTGGATAATAATGACAATTTATATATTATAAAAAGTAAGATTTCTCTAAACTTGAAATATTAAAAGTGGATCTCATAACCCCACCATTTATTTTATTATTGCAGTCTAATTTAAAATTTTCAATCACTTCAAATAATTCACTCTTTTTATTTTTATTCCAATTATTATTTTATCTTATTAAATATATTTCTTGTGGATCGACCCCGGACTTATCGAGTTATTTAATTACTTCGACACTCTTATATTTGGGAGTAAAGAACCATTTTGTGAGTGTGTCGGTGTTTGTTTTAATCTGTATAAGAACCATTTTATCGGGTCCATGAACATTGAAACCTTCTGGTTGTTCCATGTAAATCTATTCATTCAATTCACCATTTAAGAATGTCGTCTTTACATTCATTTGATGTATTTCAAGACCAAATATAGATGTTATGGCTATAAGTATTTTTATTGAAGTGATGCGAGTCACTGGCGAATAAGTATCAAAGTAATCAAAACCTTATTTTTGTCTATAATCTTTTATGACAAGTCTTGCCTTATATTTATCTATTGATCCATCTGGCTTCATTTCCGATTGAAAATCCATTTGTAGCCCAGCGACTTACAACCTAGAGGAAGATCAACCAACTATCAAGTATGGTTTTGTAGGATATAATCAATCTCATTATTGATAGTGTTTTTCTATAAGGGGGCCTCCGAATAAGACATCGCTTCTTTATAACTTTGAGACTCATTTTCTAACACGTATGTTAGAAAATCAGGTCCAAATGATTTAAACGTTCTTGCTCACTTGCTACGTCTAGGTTCATTTTCCTCTACATTTTCATGTTTATCTGATTCTTGGTTAACTAGATCACTACTTGTAGCAGTATCAGTGATTCTTTTGAGAGATTATGTTCTTTGTTTTTCTTTACAAAAAAATCTCTTTAAAGAATGTGACATTCCTTGACTCAATTATCATATTTTGATTGATGTTAGGAATCTCATATTATATACCAGGAATTTATATGCACTATTATTATGAGCATATTCGATGAATATACGGTCAACAATTTTTGGTCATATTTTTACCTTTTTAGGTTTGGGTAGCATCACTTTGGCAAGACACCCCCACACTTTTAGGTTATTTGAAGATACATGACCTTTCCACAATTCATATGATATCTTATTCAATCTTTTATGAGGTAGCTTATTCAGAACGTAGTTGGCGTAAGCTTCCCCCCCCCCCCACAAGGTTTGGGGTAAACCAGAGCTTGTTAACATGACATTTATCATTCCTTCAATGTTTGAATTTTGTGTTTCGCAATCCTGTTTTGTAGAGGCGAATAAGGATCAGTAGTTTCGTGAAATAATTCCATGATACCTCTCATATCCCTCCTGATTCTTTTGATTTTCTTACCTAGTTGATTTTTCAACTTTGTTCTTATAGTGTATAAAGCTCTAAATAGCTTCATCTTTGCTTCTCAGCAAATATAAATAACATAATCTTGTGTCATCATCGATGAAAGTGACAAAGTATTTTTTACCTCCACTAAATTGTACAACATTTATATCACACACATCGGTGTGAATAAGTTTAAAAGGTTCAAAACTTCATTTTATGAAATGAAATGATGTTCTATTCATTTTCGCTTCAACACGTGCTTCACATTTATGTTGGTTATCAATTGTAAATCTAGGTATAAGGTTCATATTAATTAATTTACGTATTGTATCATAATTAACATGCATCAACCTACCATGTCATAGATTTTGTGACTCAATAATATAAGCAGAATATGCAGCTTTATCATTATTAATAGCACTGTGTTAGTTGACCGTCATTAGATTAAACATGAAAAGACCCTTAATGAGATATTATTTTTCCCACATAGACATCATTTTTGTCACAATAAATTTATTGGAAATAAATACAAGTTTAAAGCCATTTTTACTAAAAAGAGATCCCAAAATTAGATTTTTTTTCTGATGTATGGAACATGCAGTACATTTCTCAATGTTAGCTCTCTTCTAGAAGTCATCTTTAGAATCATTATGCCTTGACCTACCACTTTAAAGGTGGAAGAATTTCCCATGATCAATTGGTATCCATTGTTGACCTTTTGATATCTAGAAAACATCATACTATTTGCACATATGTGGCGAGTAGCTCCAGTGTCTATCTATCATTCTTTAGGGTTTCCAACCAAGTTAAATTCAGTTACCAATGTTGAGAGGTTCATCTCTGATATCTCATCTGTCATCATCCCATCTTCAGTGACATGGGTCTCGTTCTTCTATTTCTTGCATTTGTCCTTAGATTTTTTGTTTCTGTGATCCTTTGCCATGTGACCGTCTTTCCCACAGACGTATAACTTCCCTTGAATCTATTATTTCCTTGGGAAGAATTAGCTATATTGCTTTTTCTCTTTTTTCTATATTTTCCACCCTCAATGATGTTGGTCTTGGATTCCATGGTCTTGTAGCTAGCTTTCTCGGACTTCTTATTGTCCTTTTCGATTCTCAATCGAACACCCAAATCTTCAAGACTCGTCTGTTTCTTCTTATATTTCATATAACTCATGAAGTCCTTCAATACGGAGGCAACTTCTCAATGATTTTGGCAACTTGAAACATCTCATAGAGTTTCATTCATTCATTCTATTGGGACAATTGTGGAACTCCTAGGGTCGGATCGGTGGCCCACGCAGCGAAAATGGGTCTAACCCTTGTATATAGAGTATGAGTGTATTTTTAAATAATTTAATGAAATACTATATTCCGTTACGAGTCCATAGGAAAAAATTCGGGACAAATTAGAGTCCGAAAGCTCCAAAACGGAGAAAATAAAGTTTCAGTGCTCATGGGCATTGCGAGGCACAAAGTGCGAGAGCACCAAGTCTCGACGCATCGCGCCACACATGCTTGAGCGTCACGACACTTAACACCGAGAGAAAAGCGTCGAGCCGCACAAGGGCACGCGTCACAATGCTAGCATGTGTAAAATATTGGCAGAGAATATTTTCTACTTGGATCCAATCCAAAACACTTTCAACTTTCTCCAAGCACTTCAATACACCCAGAATCTAATTTTAACATTAAAATCAGCATCAACACATGTTATAAAATAAACATAAATTTATTCTAAATACATATATGTATTACTTTGAATCAAAATACAAACCAAATTAGAATCCCGTAAAGAAGTGACTCATGAATAATTTTAGGTCACTTAAAGGTGGTCAAGTGATTATAAAATGGTAGTCATAGCTTCAATCTATCTAAAATTCCAAATTCTAATTTTATGTTTCATGTCCAACATGAACATATTTGACCAAATCACAAGTATATTGTATTTATACTTCAAACTTTCTTTAGCTTAATCATTCTTATGCTTTGTCTTATGCTTGTTTAATCAAAAACTTTCTCAAACTTGCCTTTTATAGTCAAGCTTGTGTAATTTTTAATTAATAAAAGTTCTAATCAACTTTTAGGTAGACTTAATCCAATTTGTCCAAATATATATATTAGGTGTAACTAATCAACTTTATCTACCACTTTGATTTAATCTAATTAAATCTAGACAAAGTTTAACCACTTAATTAGTTTATTGTCTACCATTTTGATTTAATCCAATTAAATCAAGCCAAATACACCTATTATTACATATTTTATAATTACCAAAATATCATATTCATGAAATTACAACAAAACTCTTATGTGATTTTGGATTAATCCAATTAATCTCAATATGTCAAGTAAATAATTAATGTTATCTAATAATATTTAATTAACTTGATTGAAATTATAATATTAAATATTATTTATTATCAAACATTATCGGCTACCCAAGTGTTCAACGAGTACACTTCATATTATGTGACTCTCTAAGTTCAGACACGTTCGTCATATAAGCCTAGCTCATATGTAGGCAATTCGACCACATCCAACGAACATCTAGCGGTCAGACCATGAAATGTCTCTAACATATATGGAATCAAAGTATTGAGGATCACACACAAAATCAATGTTATCATATAGTCAAAGAATCACATATGCTACTCGACTCGAGGAGATTCATATTGACGGTGGTGTGTACTTCCAACTATTAGGAATCATATGTAAGTCATTCAATATTCACTCCAACGAATACCCATATGTCTATACGAGCTTCTCTTGCTCATGGTACATTGGATTAAATCATTGAAACTTCAATTCCAATATACGACATGTGCTAGTCTTCTATGTTATAGGAATTCGACCATATTCCAAAACCAACGACTATGAATATTTACTTTAAGAATAGTTTATAATAGTAATATTATCACAATGTTGGACCACCCAGTATCCAGTATTACTACATAACTATTTTAAGATCGATGTCATTCTTAGCATATTTATATATCAATCTAATATTCATAATGACAATACCATTAATAAAGTTTGAAATGAAAACGTAGTTATTTTATTAATAAATAAAAAAATCTAATGTACAATATATTATTCGGATTGACACTCCAAGCACCAACTCCAACAGTATGGAGTTTGATTCACATATGTCTTAAGCCAATTCATTAGCCATAGTCATCATCTCTCTGATTCAAATTCAATGTGGCCTGAAGCCCTTGTTTTGATACTTTGACGGCCTTGGCGTGATTCTGATGATGATCCTTGAATTAGGCATGAGGTCCATTTGACCGTATTCCAAAACCAACAACTAGGAATATTTACTTTAAGAATAATTTATAATAATAATATTATCACAATGTCGGACCACCCAGTGTCCAGTTTTACTACATGACTATCTTAAGGTCGATGTCATTCTTAGCATATTTATATATCAATCTAATATTCATAATGACATTACCATTAATAAGATTTGAAATGAAAATATAGTTATTTTAATAATAAATAATAAAATATAATGTACAATATATTATTCGGATTGGCGCTCCAAGCACCAACTCCAACGACATGGAGTTTGATTCACACATGTCTTAAGCCAATTCATTAGCCATAGTCATCAGCTCTCTGATTCAAATTCAATGTGGCATGAAGCCTTCGTTTTGATACTTTGACGGCCTTGGCGTGATTCTGATAATGATCCTTGAATTAGGCATGAGGCTCTTTCGATTGGTTTTATTTTGGTTGCGTTTTTTTTTATGAATGAATTTTGGTGATATGATGCATGACTCTGTATGAAAAATAAAATAGGCTTTTATCAATATAAATAAATTAGAACTTGAAGTTCTGAATTTTATTCTTAAAACTAGAACACGTAAATCTAATTCAGAATGTGAAGTTCTGAATTTCATTCTTAAAATTATAACTTGTAGTTCTAATTCAATATGTTATATTTTTATTATTATTTTAATGCCTTAATTATTTTTATAAGTATGCTCTGTGATTGTCATTAATTTGGATCCTCCACATCAGAAAATAAAAACTGTGTTTTTATTTTTAATTTTATAATTTATTTTAATTTCTTTCATAATTATGATTTAATGTAAGAGATAAATTAGAACCTGAAGTTCTAAACTTATTAATTAATTATTAGATTACAACATGTAGTTCTAGATTAACAGAGCAATTACAAAGTTTTATAGTTACACTACAATTAAAAAACCTAAATTCAAACCTCGATCAATTAAACATTAGATTGAAACCTGCAGTTTTAAATCTACCATAGAACTTGAAGTTCTAAATTTATAATATCATATTTATGAACTTGAAGTTCTAAATATATGCATGATATTCTTTTTACATCGTAATTATTTTTTTATAATATATTTATTATTACGACACATATTTTTTTATATTTACAAAGTATTTTATTCTTTTTTATATTTACAAGTTCTAAATATTAATTTTATCAATCAAAAATTAAAGTTATGAAATATAATTTCCCTTTTAGGACTTTATGTTCTAAATAAAAATGTAAGATTGGAACTTGAAGTTCGAGATCAAATAAATATTTTTAACGAGAACATGTAATTTTTGTTTGCGTCATACGAATCTGTGTGATTTTTTAATTTCTATTTATTTTATCTTTATCCTTTTAAATTATATTTTATATATTATTATTGCTGCTAGAAGTTTGCAATAACAAAGAGTTAATCATACCTGAAGTTCAAATTAGCCTTTACTATCAAAATATATAGTTCTGAACTATAATTTATAAATAAAACATGATGTTCTCATATAACATGAAAATAAGTTTCTTAACATTCACAGTAGTGAATGTTAATTCCCACTAAGTATATATATGATTGACACACTCATAAAGTGGTTCTTTACTCCCAAATATAAGAGTGTCGAAGTAATAAAATAATCTGGTAAGTCCATGATCGATCCATAGGGAATAGATTTACTAAAATAAAATTGTAATTTGAGTGAAAAGAAAAAGCTGAATTATTTGAAGTGATGGGCATTTTTAAATTGAACTGCAATGATAAATTAGAATAATGGGGCTAGATGATCCATTCTTAATATTTTAAATATAGAGAAATCTTATTTTTTATAATATATAAATTATCATTATTACCCAGTTAATTTACTTCGGGAATTAATTATGCCAAAACATATAAAACCAGTCAAGAAAACGATGATAACATCTTTCTATAACAAGTTTGGTTAGGTACTCAGTTATGCCAAATAAATAAAACCAGCTATAAAGACGGTAACAAAGTTTGTCAATAATTAATCCAGATTTAAATTAAATATTAGTCTTCAGATTATAATTCATATGTTATAATATTAGTAAGATTAATTTATATTCTCATATTTAGAGTTTCACAATTTACTTCAACATGATGGAATTAGCTACTCATGATTTGAATAAAAATTTGCATAAAAATTTACATAATTTTATTACTGAAAGGAAAAAAGATTACGAGAAAAATAAAACACACAAGACACTTCTTCCAAATTCTTCAAGAGAGAAAATGAAAGAAGCATGAAGAAAATGAGAGGTGAGCACCTCTATTTATAGTAGAAGTGTTCATCTCTCAATTATTAATTACAACTTTCCAAATCAAATATAAATAATAAATTTTTACTATTTTATTTTTTATTTTTCCTTTTTTGACTTTTTTTTTTGTTGATCATTATGCAATTTCAACTTTTATTTTTTTATTTTTTATTTTTTACTGTTTTCTAATAATTAAAATTACATGCAACACACATTGGCTTATTCACCAATTTCGACCTTGAAAATATCAGAACTAGAGTATCTTGTAAAGAACAAAGTTGTAAATATTTGAGTCTTCTTTCATCTAGAACCAGAATCGCCTCAATCCGATATCAGAGTAAGAAGTTTTAACCAAAATACGAAACTTATGCAAAATTAGAATTTCCGAAATCGTACACTGTTAGAACGCCCTTTCAAGTTTCTGACCTCCAAATTCAAATGTCACATCCATTTTTCTAGTTATGCATCCAATGTATTATTTCACCTACATAAGAAATAAAAATATATACAACATAAATTTAATTATTATTTCACAAATGTGCTAAATTAAGGGGATTAATTAATTTTCCTTTTAATAAATGCACATTTTTTATTGTTCATCAATGATAGAAAAATTCTACTGCAACAAATGAATAAGGTTATGGTATATGGAATCTTAACAAATAGAACTAAACTATACATCGAAAACACTTTGTATTAAGCCATATCCAATATAAATATACTGAATTTAAAGATATCTTCCGAAATGGTTACCATATCAAGGCAAAAGTATATAGTAATTTGGAAATTACACATAAATTATAACCTGAAGTTCTTAGTTGTAACTCTTAGTATCCTTTGAGTTGAAGATCTCACATACTTTACATTATTGCGCACATTCTCTATACTAGTATTGTGTTCCTTCAAGCCATATGAGAAAATTAAATTCAAAATGTATGCACAACAACGCATATGCATATATTCACCATCCAACACTAACCCATTATCTTTCTAATTTCTCAGTTTTCTTTTCACATAATTCACTGCAACATCATTTGCACTCGCATTATCAACAGTTATTGTGAACACCCTTTCTATACCTAAATCAAGCAAACATGCCTCAATTCTCCTCCCAATAGTATCCTCTCTATGATCTTCAATCATTGAGAAACTTAAAATCCTTCTATGCAAACACTAATTACTATCAATAAATGCCATATTATAACCATATGGCAAAGTTTCTGAATGGAAGTCCATATATCAGTATTTAGAGATACTCTTTTTCTATTATCACTCAACATACTTTTTAAAAGAGGATTCTCATCCAGGAATAATTGCATAACATCTCTAGAAATGGTTATTCGGGATGAGACATCAAACCTAGGAACTGACACACCATAAAAATATCGAAACTCTTTATTTTCCACAAAAGCAAACAATAATTCATCAATAATAATCATTTTAACTAATGCTCCCCCTAAGCACAACATTACTTCCATTTTCAAACCCATCCCTAACATCTACCCCAAACATTTGTTGATTTTCATCTTCCAAGGTACTCTGATATTCTTTACATTTTTCTAAATGTCTTTTCATATTGGTAGTACTGCCACTAGTTGTTTTTCCACATACATATTCTTTACCACAATAATTACACATTGATTTTCCTATATTCTTATCAAGTTTAGAGAAATGTTGCCATACCATTGATCTTGGCGTTGTCGGAGGTCTTACAGATGATGGTTTTTTCCTCTTTTGTTGCACTTGTTCTGATGCCACAGCATCTTCTTCATCACTGAATTCTGAGGGTGTCATAGTTTGTTCACTCATCTGGAAAAAAATAATTGGACACGCACATAAGACTATGAGAGCAAAACAATCTAACCCAATAAAATTGTTGGATCAATCTAACCTAATACAAGCAGCGACTATGTGTAGAAAAACTAACTAAAATTTTTCATTGTCAATCTAACTCAATACAATTGTTGGATCAATCTAACCTAATAGAACAGAGAGAACGAGAAAGAATTAATAATTACACTAACCAATGGACTTGAACTAAATAACTCTACAAGGCACGAGCATACACTATTAAATCACCGCCTAAACAATTACGGCAACAAAATAAGAACAGGCTGAATAAAATTGACCAATTCAGAAACAATTACGGCATTAAATAAAAAAATTTAACAAAAAAACTAAGGTTTCACTGTCAATCTTTCGAATTAAGGCAGAATAGAGAGAACGAAAAAGAATTAAATTAACAATTAGGACATTATATTAACTAACCCTAAAATCCACAATCAATAGATTAAAAATTTCACAAATACACAGATCTACGAATTAGGTTTGCGGCACTCACAGTGATGAATTGACGATGAGAGACCTCCGTTGAAGCTCGAAATCGATCCTCTAAGTCCGATTTGTCCATCTTTCACTGTCAATATTTCGAATTATGATAAAACAAAGAGAATGAGAGGGGCTTGTTTCACTGCCAATCTTCACAGTTCCACTATCACTCTTCAAGTGAGGTTGGGGGAGAGATTATTTTAAATTATATATGTTTGGTTTAATTTTTTTAAGGAGAGGGGAGGGGAGCAAAATCTCTCCTAAGTCAATTTAACTTCCCTCCAAAAGTGAGGGATTTTGGAGGGGAGAGAAAGTCAGTAATTAAAATTTTAAATACATTGATTCAATTATTCATACTTATACATTAAAATCCAAAATTGTCTTAATTACAAATCTCTCTTATATTTGTTTCATCATTCAATTCTTCTTATTATTTTCTCTTATATTTGTTTTAATTTTATTTTTAATAACACGTATTATGTAGAGCTTTTAATTTCAATTTAATTATTTGTTTAATTCAAAGATAATATAAGCATATATTGTTTTAATTTTATTTATAAAAGACTATATGGATAAAATAGTAAATTAGTTTTAAAATCTATCCATCTCACTTCTTGAACCAAACATATATCTAATTAAAAACTCTCACCTCCTCTCCCCTCCCCTCATTTGAACCAAACATATATTTAATTAAAATCTCTTCCCTCCCCTCCACTCCCCTCCATTAAAATCTCTCCCCTCACCTCCCCCCGTTGAACCAAACAGACCCTCATTTCTTGAACCAAATATATATCTAATTAAAAACTCTCACCTCCTCTCTCCTCCCCTCATTTGAACCAAACATATATTTAATTAAAATCTCTTCCCTCCCCTCCCCTCCCTTCCATTAACCAAACAGACCCTTACGGAGGGGAGGTGAGGGAAGAGATTTTAATGGAGGGGAGGGGAGGTGAAGCCGTGAAGGGAGAGGAGGGAATAAATTTTAATTAAATATGTGTTTGGTTCAAATGAGGGGATGAGAGAGGAGGGGAGGTGAGAGTTTTTAATTAGATATGTATTTGGTTCAAGAAATGAGGGAAGAAATTTTAAAACTAATTTACTATTTTATCCTTATAGCCTTTTATAAATAAAATTAAAACAATATAGGGTTATATTATCTTTAAATTAAACAAATAATAAAATTAAAATTAAAAGTTCTACATAATACATGTTATTAAAAATAAAATTAAAACAAATATAAGAGAAGAGAATAAAAAGAATTGAATGGTGAAATAAATATAAGAGAGATTTGTAATTAGGACAATTTTGGATTTTAATGTATAAGTATGGATAATTTAGTCAATGTATTTAAAATTTTAATTGCTCACTTTCTCTCCCCTCCAAAAACCCTCCACTTTTGGAGGGGAGCTATAATTGGCTTAGGAGGGATTTTGCTCCCCTCCCCTCCAAAACCCCTCAACCAAACACACTCTTAAGAGAAGTTAGAGAACAAGATGAGTAGGTGTTCACGGGTCGGGTTTTTCAAAATTTTTTATGACCCGATCAGGTTGGGTTATTCGGGTCTTCCGACCCGAAATCCGAAATTTGAGAAGGTGACCCGTGTGGGTCGGGTCAAAAAACTGCGGGTCGGGTCGGGTCGTCATAATATGTCGTGAATATATATATATATTGATATAAGTTTGACAAGATAAGTGTCTAGCTGAAATGGTTAAGTCTTGGATAAATTTGTAAGAGACCATGAGTTCGAATCTCAGCATCATCAGCATACATTGCAATAGGTGGGATTCGAACTCATGACCAGGTACGAACTAAATAATTAGTCTCTCGTTCCAGCTACACGTTTTTCTTGTTAAAATTGTATCAATAAAACTATATATATAATTTATATCGGGTCGGGTCAAACCCGATTTTTCTGACTCAAACCCGTGACCCGATCTGAAATTTCGGGTCGGGTTCAAATTGACCCGAAATTAATTTTAAAAATTTCTAAACCCGACCCTATGAACACCTCTTGGGCTCTAGATGAGAGTAGGAGACGGCGTAAAAATGTCAATCTTTCTTTAGGTTTAAGTTTTAATTCACTTTAATTGCATAAATCGATCGATTCATCGGTTCGGTTCAAATCGTGAACCAAACCGATTGAAATCGATCGATTTTATAATATAGAAATTGAACACCAACCGTCAAATCGAATCGAACCGATTTTTTCGATTCAGTTTGGTTCGGTTTTATCGATTTGGTTCGATTTCAGTTTAAATACCCACCCCTAGATGTGGTTAACCCTTCTCTTGTCAATAACATCTCAGCTCAGGCGAGATGTTACATATTGACAAAGTCTTATTGAGTATTTGTAACTGTCATTATGACTCTGAAATTTAACCGAAAATTGTGTATATGATTAATACTGTGATTGAGTTGTATGTGTGAATGTAATTGTAACCGTGACTGTTGTGACATAACTACTTTGAGACTAATTCTGACAATGTGAAAGTCTTAATTTTGACGGAAATTCTTTAATGAAAGTTGTATGTATAAATATTAACTGTATGTAATATTTTGCATATTGAGATTTGGAGTCTGAATGAATGAGATATAAATGTTTGAAAATGATTCATCAATAACTTATAAATGTAAGAGTCATTGTTGACCCATTGTTTGCCAAACATATCAATAATAGTATTTGTTTTAAAGTTCAATAATATATAATTTGTTATTTGAAACACTTTATATTTTGAAAGGTATTTAATTTTTAAATTTAAAATTAGGAAAAAATCAAATTTGGCTCTAAAAAATCCTGCTCATTTTATTTATTTTTATTTTTTGAATGTAAAACCTATAATTATGTTATTTAATTTTATACATTTACGTTATATATATATATATAAATATATATATATATATATATGAACTAAATGCAAATTTAATTTTGAATTTGGACGGAAGAATGTGACCTTTAATAAATCGTCCTATAAAATGAAGATGGCGCTCACCTGAAAATTATTCAAGGACTTGTTTCACTCAAAATTCTATCCAAATCATTTCCCAAAAAAAAAAAAAAAACAATTATTTTTAAAAGTTCACTTTCATATTAATCTATTTGGATTAATCACAAAACGACTCATGCACTGTGGGCAAGCAATCAGGCAAAAGTGGGCCCCAAGTCCATGGTGAAGCAACTTGTACGTGGCAATCTGTGATTAAAAACCTATATACGATGATCTCTATAAAATCATACAATTAATAAATCACACGTATTTTAATTATTTTAAAAATAATGAAAAAATTAATTAAATTATATATCTTTCATTAATTTTATGGTCATATCTCAATACAAATTTTTCTGAGAACATAAAACAACAACACCCGAAAGAGTAATTCTTTGATGCAACGGAGGTATGAGTGACATTAGAAAATACATATTTTTTAGTTATTTTTTAATTTTTTAACACGCGTGGCAATTGATGATTAGCTTGTTACATGAATAACATGATACTTTTGTTGCATTGTAGATTTTCTCTACGTGGAGGCCCAAAAGCTATGTTACTTTGTGGAAACAAAAGATGTAACACGTGGCGTAGGGAAGCGTGAATCAGCATCTCGAAAATGGTTGCCCTTGGATTCTCTTCATTTGTCTTACTATTTTTCATTTCTATTGCATTAATAACGATTTTTGTTATATAATCCACGCGCCTAACGTTAAGGGTGGCAGAAAAGTTCGGACCCGGTCCGGTAAAAAAAGCCATATCGGGCCTTTTGATAAAAGTCTGGCTCGGGCTCAGGCCCGAGCCGGGCTTTGTAATTTTAGCCCGGGCCCGGGCCAAAATCAAAAAAAATTATTATATATATATATATATATATATATATATATTAAATATGTTTGTAGTATTTTTATTTGTTTGTAACATTTAAATTGTTAATTTATCAATGAAACTTGTGATTTATTTGTAAATTATCTTTGCAAATAATGTGAATGTATTTTATATTTGTATTTTTTTAATTTATTTAATTTTTTAAATTCGGGCAAAAATAAAAGCTCGGGCCTGAGCCCGGGTTTTTTTTTTGTTGGCCGGGCTCGGGCCGAGCATGTCAATGCCCGGGCCCGACCCGACCCGTTGCCATGTATACACTCGCCTTTATAGCGATTGAGACTTGTTATTATCTATCAACGAAATTGATTTCCTCAAGATGACAAGATGTACTCCATGATTTATTTTTTATTCTAACAAGTATATGGCCCATATTTTATACGAGTTAAACATATATTTTAAGTATTGAACTTATATATATTTTATATTTTATCATTTTTATAGTATAAATGAGATAATTGATTTACTTACACGTAATATTTACGTCTCTTTCGTTTGCCTCTCGATTTTCAAATAATATTTCTAATTCACAGTGCAAGAATTAATAGTCAGAGTTTGCATCCTCAAATACAGTAAATAATAAAAATTCATGAAATAACAAAAAATTATAAAATTAATTTAAAATAAAATGATAAATAATAAACTACATGAAATCCAAAAAATTGGCGAGGTTTTGTGGACGACTACTATTTAGGTTTATTATTTTAATATGAGATTATATTTTTATATTGTAATAAGTTTTTTATTTTAATAATTTATTATTTTAAATTTATAATTTAATAATAAAATCATTAATGGTATAGATTAGATGCCATGTATTTTTTTAATAAAAGATTATAATATATTAAGTTTGTGTGTATATATATATATTCATATTATATATGATATTATTCAAAAATTAATCGGATAATATAATATATTTTCTTTTTATAATAGGTTCATATTTAATAAATTTATAAATTTAATTTTATAATTTCATAGTATTTTTTTAATTGCAATAGGATAGTATAATATATTTTTATTATAATATGTATTTTTATTGTAATAGGTTTTTTATTTAATGAAAATTAACTGTAAAGATAATTAAATTTTATAATTTAATAATAAAAAATTAATTATATAGGTTAATTGTAAAGATTAAGTGTCACATATTTTTTTTCATTTTAATGAGTGATTATAATATGTGTTTTCTTATTATAATATGTTTCTTTATTTTAATTTTATAATTTAATAATAATAAATTAAAATATTAAGTAATTAAATTAATTGGTTTCATACCTTAATAGTTGATTATGTTTTTATATTGTAATAGGTTTCTTATATTAATAATTTAATTAATAATAAAAAATAATTGTAGAGATATTTAATTTTTTAATTTAATAATAAAAAAATTATTTGTAGAGATTAGATTAATTGTAGATAATTTAATAGTTTTTTTTTTATTTTAATAGGATACTATAATATGTTTTCTTGTTATAATTGAATTCCTATAAAATTATAATATGTATTTTTATTATAATATGAGTTTTATTTACTAGATTTATTAATTTAATTTTATAACTTTAATATGAAACTGCCACGTGGCGCGATGAGAAGACTTACAGATGTTAAACTTTTATAGATACTAACTGTTAACCCTCGCGATGCACCACTTGTCTTATTAGAGATAAATATGATAGATATCAAATATAAAAAAAAAATAATTAGAATCGTACATTCAATCATAATTATCAAAACAATGCAAGTTCTTTAACATTCTCTGAAATTAACAAATTTATCTATTTACATCTTTTATTGATGAAGAATAAAACTCTTAGTGAAAACATAGATTTGGTTTGGTTATGAATATTTTTCTAGTTAACTAAATATAAATTATGATTTTTGAACTTTCACTAATAAGTAAGTGGGAGTTATTGATGAATATGAAAAGTTAAACATTAATAAAGTCATTTGAAACGAATAAACATTTAATTAACGTACTTACAATCATTAATAATTTTAGAAAATTACGAAAAGTTAGAAAGAGTTAGGAAAATGAAAGGTTATAGATTGAAGAATATGAAAGTTAAATATTAATATCCCATTTAAAACGAATAAGTCTTTAATAATCTTAGAAAACGAAGAGTTTTGAGGAATTGGGAAAATGAAAGGTTAGATGTTGAAGAATGTGAAAAATGAAATATTAACGTAGAATGTGAAAAAATAAACATTAACTCATTTGCTTACGTGAATGACCTCATAGCCAAAGACGTCTGCGTGGACAGCCTCATAAGAAAGTCATTTATAAACTTTTATATATTAAATATATATAGATAGATTATTCATGGAAATTAATAATTTCTCAACTAAGTAGAAATTAATTTCTATTTCGTTATTTTTACAAAACATTTTAAAAATAATTATTAATAGAACTGTTATGGAATAAAGGTTCAGTCATCAATCTTTATTTTGTCATTCCTTATTCATTTATTTTCATTATTTTCGGTGAGTACTTGGGTAAAGATATATAAATCTAAAAGAGATGGTGGTCTGGGCTTCAGAGATGTTCAGATTTTCAACTAGGCGATGTTGGCAAAATAAAATTGGTGAATCGTGACATTCTTGGATATATATATATAGTGAAGTTTTATGTATGAGCGAGGATTGCTGGTGACAGAATCTAAATGGATGATTGGAAAGGGTTTAAAAATGACTGTGATGAGATCATATTGGATTCCATTGCACATAAAGGTTAATTCTTTAATCCAAGATAATTTATTGGAATGATGATCTTTTAAAGTAGGGAAATTATCTCTGTACCATCTTCAAATTGGTGAAAGTACATGTTGATGGTGATTTTTGCAACTAAGGTAACTGAACAGTTCGGCAATGGCAGAGAGAGAATTCACACTCTTTTTGGAAGATCAGATGTTCAGAGGGTTTGGTTTGTTCCTCAGCAGGGAAGAGAGTCCGAACACAGTTTCCCGGATCTGGCCGACCAGGGGACACAACGCGGTGTAGACTTCAGAGACCGACAACCTCAGAGCCTAGGTCGACCACATTAGACCGGCGGCTCGGTTTGATTTTATCTTACCTTCTGGAGCAAGTTGACGAGCTCAGATATTTTGGGTCAGAACAGAAATAGTTTTGGTAGTTCGGCAGATCATCTTTCCGACCTCTTGGTGACCAACGCGTGACCGGGACAGTTTGGACTTTTCCTTCCGAAATCTACTCTCGTACTAAAGATCTTACAGGCTGTCATCATTAATGATAAAGTATGACAGTGTACTTTTATGGCATGATGTGACAGAAAATCAGAGGGTATGCTACACTTTCGGGGAGGCAGTTGGGGGATAAAGCATGTCAAATCGCCGGGAATCTGCAGTGTTGATGTCATAAAGATATGAGAACAGTGTCGTGTATTCATTAGTATATAAGGGAGGGCTGATCTCATTTGTAAAGGTTGAAAAATTTTCATTTGTGCAATACTTGTAAGAAACAATACAAAGAGAACAACCAGCTCGGATTTCCTTAGATCACGTTTGAAAATTGGTCGGCCGAGCTCGATTTAGTAATAAAAACAACACCCCACTTTGTGCTCGTGGACGTAGGCTGGACTTGCTCCGCCGAACCACGTTAAATACTATTTGTCGATCTTTGTGTTTTTCTTGCCTTTTTGCTACATTTGCTTTTGGTCTCCCATAACCAAATAAATTCAAGATTGAAGAAGGGTTGTCTCGGGAGGGTTATCTCGAAACTGCCACTGGGACGAAAATCACCTGTCAACAGTACATATAGCTATATTGGTTTATGAAAATGTCATTACAATGCATCGAGTTGATGTTTAGTATTAAATATTCATTTCCATGTGTTATTTGATATTAAATATAAATTCGAAATGTTACAGTGACACTATCAAAAAACTAATGTGACTATATGTACATTCGCTAATAAAAAGGTGGTGTATAGATATTTTCCATTTAAAGTATTTTTTCTTACCTGTTGATGTTGAGAAAATGAGTGAAGGAGTAAGCCTATGGATCACCATGTATCTGAAAGGAATATCATTAAGTGAAGGAATCATCGTAAGCGTAGAGGCAAAAAAGCCCACTTTCTTATATGAAAGAGGTCTTGCTTTAATTATGAGACTGAAACCTTCTTTTCTTTTTTAGATATGAAGACGAATGGGATTAAAAAAACCATCATTGGGGTAAAAGATGTAATAGCTCTGGTTAAAGTAAAGTCCATCTAACTTGCAGTTTGCAATGGCAGTTTTTTAAGAAGAAAATGCAACTTGATGCTCGAAATCCCGATGTTTTGCCGTCCATCTTCGCCCGAACATAACTACCATTCAATGTGCTTATCGAGCGAACAACCTATTGCCCCTCATTGCTTTCTATGCCACCCTTTTTTTGCCACTCAGAGATAGCCTTTTTGATCTTATTGGCTTAAGCATGTCATTCGTGAGCAGATAAGATCAAAGAAAGCAACTTATAGTCTCATGCATACTAATAGGACAAGAAAGTGACATATAATATAATAATAGAGAACCTCAATTTAGAGAAGAAAATTTTTGGTCGGGCGGTTCCACATAATGCCCACAACCGGAGGCAACTAAATGCATATCATTTTTTTCAATTTAGAAAGCGCAATCACAATCTGCATTGAAGTGATTACATGAAGCTAAACAATGCGTACTTATTTCCTAATCTAATGGATTTACATAACAGAGCCCAATCTTCTAACCACAAGCTCTTACTGTTATACTTTATTTACCTACGTAAATAGACAACTTGGATAAGGGCTACAAGGCTCGCATGGTACCCAAAAGCTACAACCAACAAGAGAATAACGTATAGACTATAACGAGACATTCAATTCAGATGGCCATGGAAGATCTAAAACACGTATTGGCTATATGCTTAACACATGCAAGTTGAACTATGTTTTTTTTCGGTTCACCACCCACTCTAATCATACGAAAACTAAGAGTTTCTAGCCCATAACATAACCTAGTTTTCAAGGAAAGCCTTGATCGATATGAGAAAGATGCGCTCAAGCACCCAACCTATACTATATAAGGGGCTTGGGCTCTAAAGTCGGCCTTAGTCAACAAGCACTTTTCTTAGTAAGGTTGTTTGTTTAAGCTCCACATCATCAACCGACGAGACAACGACATAGGTTTATCCTCCTAGCCAATGTATTTAGTTTATTATGAACCAACAGGTCTCATTTCTCTCGACTTACCAACAAACAACTATTTATCCCGGACTTGGCTCTAGCATTGTCCGGACTCCCACCTCTTTGACTTTTTGTACCCTGAATTGTGTTCTTTGTCTCGTCCATCTGAGGCCGACGATGGGTATGGGTTTAAAAAAAAGCTATTGCTACTGGGCGGTCTGACTTGAGCTCTTAGAGAGGGAACTTCATTTGGCAATTGGGTGTTCCCCCAAAAGTAAAATTGTTTTTATAGATGGATGTGTCAAGATTGTTAGGGTTGGTGCTCTGAGCGTCAATCCGGATCGATTTATGTCTGATTCATGAATACGAGCAATACATTTTTCCATAATATTACTAATTTAAATGGTAGCACCTCTTGTTTTTTATATACGTATTCGATCTAATTTCGATTAGATTGAAACTAAATCTGGTTTAGTGATATGTATATATATTAGACAAAGACCCCATGATTTACAACGTAGTGCGCAGTTACAACATAGCTTGTAATTGACATTGGGAAGTGTC
Source organism: Zanthoxylum bungeanum (assembly GCA_019454045.1). Taxonomy (NCBI): domain Eukaryota; kingdom Viridiplantae; phylum Streptophyta; class Magnoliopsida; order Sapindales; family Rutaceae; genus Zanthoxylum; species Zanthoxylum bungeanum. The sequence continues at coordinate 40,019 of SKCR01025269.1, forward strand.
ACTATAAGTTGTATATCCTCAAATTAAATTCCTGGTCAAGATTTATTGACACAGGTCGGTTAGTAAAATCCGCTGAGACCAGCACATGTCGTATATCGGACTTGGTCCGATGGTTTATCCCAATGAACAATGAGTCTTGGGAGACTCGTATAGACGTGTAGGTGTTTATTTGATAAACACTGAATGACTCACCGAATATTTCCTAATAGATGGTACACCAACGTCAATAGGAATCTTCTCGGGTTGGGTAGCATAGTGATTCTTTGACTTGAGATACCACTGTGGATATATGAGTTATCCTTCACACTTAGATGTCAGTCACGTCACTGATCTATTTAGATCAGACCTTCGCCTGTTCGTTGGGTGTGGACTCATGCTCATGATATCCTATGAGTATCAAGAAAGGATCCGTCAGTTCTGTGTACAGAGCATATGTATTCCATAAATTGATTAGCAATCTGTTAAATTTATGGCCATAGTATACTTTGGAAGTGAGTTCCGAATGTTATTTAGAGATTGCTAATAGATACGTCGACGAGATTATTCCTATAGAGATTTGACGTTATATCTATATTTCTGGGATAATCCGGATACTTGTGACGGAAGGATTATATGTATGCAGTGACCTCGACATGTATGATTCAGCGAGTTTATCTGTGGTCGTCATAATTTACGGGTGGGTGAATTATGGACACGAAATTGGATTTCGTGATGGATATGTCTGAATCTAGAGAGTTTCACTAATGAAATATACTCGTAGAGCACTAGGGCAACTGTTATGAATAATACTGATTGTTTATAACTCGTTTAACAGTTAAACGAAAAATACATACAATCGGGACCTAACGGCCATTTCCGAATTAATGTGTATTTGTATTTAATACTTGATTTTATTGAATACATATTAATAAAAAAAATATCAAATTGTGATTTTTGATATATATCATTAATATAGCCTATCAAGTAATGGTAGGCCCATTACTTCAACTGAGATAATCAAAAATCATTTTATTTTTTAGTTGGGACTTTTGGCGGTTCTCGAAAAAAGATAGCGAAAAAAATGATCCCTAGAGTCGAGACTAAGAGGAATGTATAAACCAATGCTTCCATAAATTTGATCGTGGTTTCCAATTATAGCTTCCATACCTGTTTATTTGGGATCATCTCCGGATTAAAGAAAAAAAAAAGAATAAAAAAAGGCAGCGATTTAAATCCAGATTTCTCTAGTACCTTATTTAAACGAAAATATAAGCCGAAGTGATAAACCCCAAATGTATTTGAAATATTTATTGTAAATATAATACATATATTTAAGATATTTATATTTATTATTTAATTATTTAATTGTTAAATAATTAAATTTATTTATTAAGTAAATATCTTTTATAATGATTTGTTTTATTAAAGCTTGGAAATGGCATGATGCCATTGGAACATAATTTGTTTGCTTTATTAAAGTTAAAGTGTTAACTTTAATTTTACAAAATGTGTGCCAATTATTTTTGAACAAAATAAAAATAATTATTATTTAATTTTGTTAAGCAAAATTCGGCCATGAGAGAAAATTGATACAAAAATTATTTTGTTTCATTTTTTCATAATAACGCAAGTTTAACAAATTTTTACAAAGTTAGTTAGAGAGAAAATTGAAGAAAGAAAGGAAAATCAAAGCCAAAAATTTGGAATTTTTGTAAGTTTCTTACACTTTCTTCTATATAGAAAATATTTCTATTATTCTTAACTTCAAATTGTGTTGTTAAGTTTATTTCTCTATTCTTTGAATTTGTAATTAAATTTTTTGGAAGCTTGTTTGAGGATGTTTAGCATGTATGATTAATTTGTATGCTTATTAGTGTAATTAAGCTTAATAAATTAATTAGAAATTAAAGTTGTCATTCTAGAGTTGATTAGCCATTCATAATTAACCTAGAATTATTCTTGATTAATTTCATGATGGTGAGACTTAATTGGTGTGGTAATTGAATGATTAAAGTATTAAATTTTGTCAATTTAATGTGAATTGTGAAATTGGAGTAATTTATGAAATTAGGGTTCTTAACCCATTCCAATTTTGGGGATTTTCATATATATGATATAAATTGATGTATATTTGATGTATATTAAATTTGGGATTAATTGGATTTGATCTTGATGTATTTTGAATAATTGGGCCAAATCGTAATTAAGGAAAAGTTCTGGGACTATTTCGGTAATTCCAGAAAATTCTGGATTTGAGTTGAAAATTCTGTTTTCATGTTTTGAACATGTTAAGAATCATTTAGAAATGATTTGGAATCATCTAAAATTGCATTTGATAATTTTAAGACTAAAATGTAAAATTTGCAAAGTGTAGGGGTAATTCGGTAATTAATCATAAATCTGATTTTTCAGATAAAAATTCAGTTTTAATTAATTGATTAATTATAATAAATTGGTTTATTTTAATTTCCAAGAAAAATATTTATCGGAAATTATTTCGGAGTGAAAATACGCGAAAACAGCGAAAAACGACGTTACTGGATAACAGCTGCCCAAACAGTGAACTGAGCACTGTTCGGGCAGCCCACGAACTGTCCAAATATTTTTGGGGCTGACCTGGGCAGTCCCCATGAGCATTGGTCGGTCGGTTCGGTCGGAAATGCATTTTATGCTATTTTACGGAAAAATATTTTCGCAAAAATTTCGCGATGTTTCTATATTATTTATGTCGTTATATGATATCGAATAAATATTTTTAGGTGAAATATGAATGAATTATCAATATTGGATATTGAATAATTTATTCGTAAGTTTAAAAATTTTAAACTACGATTTCGCCAGAACATCGCTTCTTCCGCTGCGCCTCCCTGATTTGACCCCAACAAAAATGGTATCAGAGCGAGTCTGATCCTGGAAACCCGATATGATTAGCCCTTTAAAATTCAATGTTTAATTTAATCATTACTTAATACATGCATGTGTTTATTTAATTTGATTAAATAAAGTAAAAGTATCTTTTGTTGGAAAATCCCCGTTTAAATAAGGTTTTAAGAAAGTGACTGGTATTAGGAATACTTGTTTCTTCGTCCGCCTTGTCAATATAGATGTAAATGTTTTCAATTTTTCATGATGATATGGCTGTAACGTGCCAAAGCTGTGCAGTTATGGTTGAAGGTAGTTAATTTGCGCCGGTAGAACTTATAAGATAAGAGACAAATTCAAGTGAAAATGGAAATCCTGAATGTGCCAAAGCTGTCAGGACTACATCGGTAGCTTGAGTTTTTCATTGACAAGTTTAACCTTGATACGCCTCTTTGTGAACGTGCCAAAGCTGTCATAACGAGAAACGATCAGGACCGAACCCATGAGTCACAGTGAGTGTGATTGACAATGAGTTGTCTACCTAATGAATATACAAAGGCGAGAATGTGCCAAAGCTGTGAGTCGAAATATATTCATGGGGTCCACTTCCCATTATGGAATTCAATTTAATTATTGAATTCTAGTTTCCGTTTGGGATTACGATATTACGTAAAGTAGTGGGAGACAGTGCTAGGTTAAAAATCCTTAACTTATGCAATGTGTAATATTATGTAAATTGTCGCTCATGTTGTTCCTTATTCTATTAGTTTGATAGAATTAAACTTTTATCCACTGCATGCATATTATATATGTTTTATGAATTCAATTATGGTTACAGATTTCTAGAATAGGTTCTAGATTAGAAAAGATAATGATATAATCATTCTAGACAGAATAGTTTCTTATGCAATAAAGATTGACATGAATTGGTTCATGTCTCGAGATTCTTCACATGGCATTAAGAAAAACCCATTAGGTATTTATTTATCTAATAATGACGTTTCTTGGCTTTAGTGACAATCAGAGGTCACGTGTCAGACACTATTTGTTTTTCGATTATTTGCAAATGTTGTAAAATAATTTGAAAGTAAATAATAAAGCTAAAGAAAGAAGATGCGTATAGTTGTGTATATAAAATATTGATTTTCATAATACTACAACTGTAGATATCGGATATCAGATCTTCCGTCTAGTTATTTAAAATATTGTTGAATGATTGTTTCGATATTTGATATCAGAACTTGCGACTATTTGATAGTTACTTGTTCTCTGAAAACAGTTGTTACATATTTTAAAACGACTAGTAGTGTCATTAACGAATAGATAAACATTAAGAAAAATATTCGGTTAGGTAAATAACTTAGAACATTATTTTATGAGATTTTATCACTTAAGTATTGGATGCTTATTCCATATGGTAAAGAATGGTCTGATATGAGATCACACCACATATCTTTATCCATTTAACAAATATTGTATTCAGGAAGATGACTAATTCTCATTTAACCAAGGACTGTCATTGGACCATAAAATTTATTAAACTGATATATTGGATGTAAGTAATTTAATGAATTGTAAATTGCTTAAGGTAGTTTTATTTACTTCGTAACTTATTCGATGAACTATCGTGACTTAGTTACATGTTTCTGATGAAACGCGGTGATGAGCGGAAAATATATCAATATTTACCGCCCATTTTACTTAATATTTTGTTTAGTTTCTCGGGGTTTGATGAACGTTTTGATGTGTTTTAGTTTATTTTGCAGATAAAATAATATTGGGACACAATGAAATCATTTAGGACGAAATGTGGGTCAAATAAGGGCAAAAATTGGACTTGACATATTAATTTTGGAGATTGGAAACTTGAAAGGGCGTTTTAACGAAGTGCAGTTTTGGAAATTCTAGTTTTACGCATCTGCCGTATTTTGGGCATAACTTTTTACTCCGATATCTGATTGAGCTAATTCAAGTTCCAAATTAAATAGACTCAAAGATATACAACTTTGAAAGACAAAATAATTTCGAATTCTGAAGATTTCATGCCCGAAATTGATGAACTATCTAGAAATGTGTTGTGTGTAATTATTAAAGTCACTTTCAATAATTTTCAATGCAAAAATAAATTAATAAATAAATAATAAAAATTATCAAATCACCACCAAACATGATAAGAAATTAGTGGAGCAATTAATAATGGATTTGGTGGAGCAATTAGTTGAGCAATTAATAATGGATTTGGTGGATGATTTGATGGTGCAAAATTTTGCCTATAAATACCAAGTCATTTCATTTGTAAAATTCATACTTTCTTCTAAGGAATTCCTTAAGAATACTAAGAAGATTCTATCTTGTTTGTTTATTTACAGCTTTCAGTAATTAATTTCCGCTTTTGCACTTTCTTTTCTTTACTTTTCAGTTTTTACTTTCCGCAATTTACTTTTACACACAGTACTTTTCTTTCTTTAATTTTCAGTTTTTACTTTTCAGTAATGAGGAGGTAACTCCCCTTTGCTGGGGTAAAAGATAAAACTTTTATTACTAATATTTAGATTAATATCCCTTAATTATAATATATAAACTAGTTAAAACCTGACTTAACGAGGATACCGCCATATTGGTCGGTTGGTAATTATTTAAATTGGTTTTAACCTGACTAAACTGGATACCGCCTGATTGGTCGGTTGGTAATTAATTATTAATTTGACTTAATCTGGATACCGCCTATATGGCTGGTTGGTAATTATCATGCAAAGTTAATATATTATATTAAGGGAGATATCTAAAATAGAAGTAATAAAAGTGGATCCTTTTACCTCATCATTTTCTTTTATTGTACTTTTACTTTATTTACTTTTCAGCAATTTACTTTTCAGCATTTACTTTTCAGCAATTTACTTTTCAGCAATTTACTTTTCAGCATTTACTTTTCAGTAATTTACTTTTCAGCATTTACTTTTCAGCATTTAATTTTCAGTATTTAATTTCAGCATTTACTTTCCGTCATTTACTTTTCAGCAATTTACTTTTCAGCATTTTTACTTTATGTCTTTTAGTTTTAAGTCTTTACTAGCCCTAGTTATGTGTTAGTTATCTGGGGTTGGAATTCTAATATCACCGGTTTATAAGGGGTTATTTTATAGTTTGGGTAATTTAAAGATTTACTTATTAAGTCTTAAGCTTAATGCTTCTTGTTGTCTGATCACCAATAAGATTGATGTGGTAATCTAAAATGAACTAGACATAGGGATTTTAGGTTTCAGCCTTAGACTTAATAGCCCACGATCTTCCTTGATGATAGATAACCCTTTAATAGATTTCCTTACAGGATAGACATATACCTATCGGGCGGGGGTAGCCATAATTGGAACTTAAACTTAATGAATCCAGATAATTTGGTTGACATAGATATATGGTTCAATTGGGTTAAACTGGGTATTTGCGTCTGACCATCGACAGAGGCTTTTGCATAATTTCGTGTTCCAGGTTAGTAAACTGATTTATTACACAAACATAAAATAATCACTTCATCTTTTAAAAGATATTAGAATGATTCACAACCCTAGATCTTTGTGTCTTTTGTTATTTTCCTTAGTATTTTCTTTTGTCTTTTTATTTATTTATTTTGCAAAACTACAATCAACCAAATCAATCAAGCAATCATTCTCTTCACCCTCAATTAGATATTTGTAAATAAATAGATTCAATAATTAATAACAACAGTAGGAATTAAGTCATCGTGAGATCGATATTTTTATACTACTTGAACGATATGTGTGCTTGCGTTATACGTGTGTGTTTACGCCGGTCACGCGGATAGAATATTTTGACTGGTTCAAAAATATTCGATCTGAAGTTTTGAAAATTATATATTTAAAATTCATCTCGAGTCTTTGAATTATTCAAAAATGTTTGATATGATCAAACATATGAATTTATGACAATTCATTCTAAGGTTATTCAAAGAATATAATTCTTACATCAATATTATTCTTCCACGATTCCATATTGATGGAATTGGTTAGTGGAAGAAATCATATCTTATGCAATTTGATTCGTTTGATATTGAGAGTTACCGAATTAGTTTCAATACTCTTTGGGATATGCTCCAGTAACACTAATTCATCATTTTAATTAATGTTCCATTAGTTTCTACAGTTACGTATATGATGTGTATAAGTAGAAAATTCGAATCTTGAAATGTTTGATATTTGAATCTATCTTTTGTATAATGATTATATAATTGATATTACTTACGCCTCAGAGGTATGAGTAAAAGTTTATCATTTATTTTATTTAATAGAATATTTTATTCTATTTTATAGAATATCTTTTTTACGATCTCGAGTAATAAAATTGTTTATTACTTAGTGTGTAACATTGGATGTTGACTATTGTAGAAAAGACTTGACTTATTGAAGTCAAATACAATGATAAACTGTAAATGAAACTACATAATTAATAAGATAAAAAATATCATTTTATTACTTCCAAATAAGTACAATATGATGTGAGAATCATTTGTAAAGTATTTGATACTTAATGGTTCTGTTGTTTTCTTATTGAAGAAAATTATCTTATAACTTATAGTGGGAGCGATATTTGATATCGAATCCGGAAATTAGCATTAAACCATAGATCCAAGATTGTTCATAGCTTACTACGATCAAGTTTGGAACATGATTGAGCTTTCATTATGAATCGTTCATAATATGTGCAAATGGTTTACGTAGTAAAAACACAGTGAGCTTATTAAAGGTTTGACCTTTATAGTATGACAGTTGTAGGCACTGCATTTTTACACATAAGTCCCTATGATGAGTCTCATTTTGGAGACACTACCATTTAAGTCCCGGAGGTCACGGAAAACGGACATCGGAAGGGGAATTCAGAATAAACAAGGTTTACTGTTTTCGTTGGTGCTACGTTCGTGTATACGTTCGAACGTCAAACAGATTGCGGGCGTTCGTGCTGCGTTCGAGTAAGCGTTCGAACGGTGTCGGTAATTCTGGTTTTGCTGCTAGCCTCACATCAAGCCCAATTCGCCCAAACCTTGGCCCACACGCCCAAGCCCACTTAAAACACATATTTAACACATGGTGAAATCAAAACAAATCTAAAAATCACATACCAAACTAAAAAGATGTCATGCCTAATTAAAATCAATCAACCAATTATATTCCCAATCAAATATATATTATTCCTAACTTAAAATATTGTATGCCTAATCAACACAAACTAAATATTCAACCTCCTTAATCTAAACCAAATCAAATCCCCCCTTTAATGCCAAATCCCTTCCTTGTGAGACAAGGTGAAGCCCTAGCCATTCTCTATATAAACAACACCTCTCCAAGGCATTCCCCCCTAGTGTGCACGCCCATTATAGAAAAAGAAAAAAAAAAGAATTTCCAACAACCCCTAACCTAGCCACCCCTCTCTGGACTCTCTCTAATACACGCCCTAACTCACGCCATCCACGGCCTTGACCTGCACCCTAAAAAACAGTCAGTAATCCCCCCTGAAACAGCCGCATATTACCCTCACAAATACTCCTAAACATACACCAAAACAGTCCCCCAAATTATCAAAAACAGTAACCAAAACATCCAAAAACAGTAACTAAAATACAGCAGCAACGGCGAGCAGAAATACAGCGAAAATAGCAGCAAAAGACGGAGAACGACGACTCAAAACAGTAAGACAACGAACGAGAACAGTGAACCAGTGAACTGGAAGAGTTGCGAAGCATCCACCATTCCGACGATCGTGTACCGTACATCCGAGAGGTGATTTAAAAGGTTAGACCTGAGGGCACTTTTTCATTAGTTTATATTCGTTTCTTTTATTATTGAATTCTATTCGCATGAGAGTCGTTTATGGATGCATATTGTGGCTTGAATGAAATAGAAGAGTGTCGTCTCTTGTGGTATATAGGATGGAAACCCAGACCTAAATTCCGTAGCCGAATCCGAATGGACGGTAGTGCGGTCTGTACTTGGGATACAACTCCACGTACCACTTGAGTAAACGGCACCTTCTATTGTTTAGTGTTGCTTTGGTTTATCTATTTCTTGTTACTTAAATTCTGTATGTCGCTTATTTGTGTATGATATAATCAAGTGCATGGGCTCAGTAAGTGCGATGAAAGGTCCCCTAATCGGAAGGGTTAAAACCCTTCACCACGATGCTTTGCCGCACTGATTGATGTGTGTTCGGTTGAATGCGAGATACGCTCAATCGGACACACTACGTTTAATATTATTGTTTTTATTTCTTTGTATGCATGATTCAATCGAGCGCATGGGCTTAGTAAGTGTGATGTGAGATCCCCTATGGGGATGGGTTTAAAGCCCTTTACCACGATGCTTTGCCGCGCCGGTTGATGTGTGTCCGGTTGAACGCAAGATACGCTCAATCAGCATACTTAGTTTGATATGATTGTCTTTATGTTTGTTCGCATGATGTGATGCGACGCGCATGGGCTTAGTATGTTGGTCTAAAGGTCCTCTCTTTGAGAGATCAAGAGCCCCAAAAGGCCGCCTTTACGATAGTACTTCGCCGCGCCCTTTTATTTTGTTGTTTATGTATTGCGTCCCATTTCATGCATCAGGTCTGTTCCCGTTCGAATGCGTTTACGAACGCAACTCAAACGCGCATGCATTTTGCCTTATCATGTATCAGGTCTCATTTTCGTTCGAACGTGTTCACAAACGCCATACGAATGTGAGCATTCTGTTTCATTTTTGTTCGAACGCGTTCACAAACGCCACACGAACGTGAGTATTCTGTTTCATTTCTGTTCGAACGCGTTCACAAACACCACACGAACGTGAGTATTCTGTTTCATTTCTGTTCGAATGCGTTCACAAACGCCACACGAACGTGAGTATTCTGTTTCATTTCCGTTCGAACGCATTCACAAACGCCATACGAACGTGTGCATTCTGTTTCATTACCGTTCGAACGCGTTTACGAACGCTACTCGAACGAGAACCTTCTGTTTACCGTTCGAACTCGTCTACGAACGCTTCACGAACGGACACGGTAAACAGATCCTCTTGCATCACATTACGACATGTCCATCTTAGCATATGGTTACCCCTTTGTACGCTATGCATTTGTATTACCTCTCTAGTTGTCTATGCCTACAATGTTATTTGTCGTCATTTTGATTTCCTTTACATTACATGAAAATGTTACCATGACTGTTTGTGTTTATTGAATTCTTATGACGTTATGTGCTTGTTGTTGCAAAGGCCTACTTTTGAGCATGTGAATTTGCAATAAGATTTGGTTTCATGTATGTTAGATGTAAACTATACTTTTAAGCATGTGAATCTAGGATTGTGTTGCACTTGGAAATATATTTCATAGGCTTGGTTGGATTATTGCATGAATCTTTACATTACAAGTTGCATAAGTAAGGGACCATTCCGAACCCAATGGTTTGAGGTCTTCCCTTGCGAGGGGTGAGTGCGGCCTTAAATCTTTGTCCCGGTTCACACCGGGTGGCGACTCCCTTATTCTCCGGTTTAGTCCTCCGTTGGCTATTCCGTACTCCCAACTAGGCCCCCAAGCCTGGAACAACATTGCGTCGCCCCAGGTTCTGTTGTCTACAGTCTGGCGACTCCACTGGGGATAGAGAATTGGCCCCGAAATATTTTCTTGTAATGTTTGGATTTATGTTTTAATTGACCATGTCTATAGTGGATAAAGTAGGGGTTTAATCAATGGCACTTTGTGGCTAGGTAATGGTTTGGTGTCTTCCTTCACTCACTACCTTTCTAGAAGGAAAAGCTGTGAGGACACCTATATGGCCATCTACTCGTAGCCTTTGTGATGGAATAATTTGGAGGACTCGTTGTTTATTCCTGACACCAAGCGATAAGAGCCTAAGAGGCTTTGGGTACTTAAGTGAGCCTCGCTCCACCTTCCCTCTGGGGAATCTACAACGGGAAATCCATTTGACAGTCCGTTACACACCATAGCTCATTGGCACGTACCTTAGTGTATAAAAAGGGATGCGCTCACTTGGTTGCTCGAACCCTTGATTGAGGAGACCTAGTTGTGGGCCATCCTTCGCCGATGAGAGCCTTTGTCCATACTCCCACGAACCCATGCGGTAGACCGAGTTGTATATCCTATAACAAATATTTCCTTGTGCTTTAGGACCATTATCATTTGGATGAATGGACTCTTTGTCAAAAATGCGAACTTGCTGGGCCATTTAAACTGGGGCAAGTTCGTATCTTATGACAATTAGGCCCAAAGCTTCTGAAATGATGGTGGGCCACACGGTAGAAGTTATTATTTTATGTTTTAATATCTTCCTTGTATGCTTATGTTTGGGAACATTGCTATTTGAATCCATCTGGGTCTTTTGTCATGAGATATGGGCTTGTTGGGCCATTTAAACTGGGACAAGAACATATCTTATGACGATTGGGCCAAAAGGCTTCTAAATAACAATGGGCCATTTCATGATTGTGTTCAGAATATTATCATTTGGATTTAGTTGGGCTCTTTGCCATGAGATGTAAACTCGTTGGGCCATTTAAACTGGGACGAGTTCACTCCTATGACAGTTAGCCTAAAAACTTCTAAAATGATGATGAGCCGATTTGTGTGAAAATTTTAATGAGTTGATATATTTCTTGTATTGCATGCATATCATGCATCCCATGCACCCCATGCATACATATATCATGTTAAGCCTTGTGTTCTGAAAGCCATCATAGATTCCCGTTGGGTTAGAAAAAAGGGAAGACTCACCAAAATACTGAGAACAGACATGAGTGAATCAGATATTGAGGTATCCCGGATAGATCAGTTGGAGAATGGTTTCGCCAAGATTACTGAACAATTGCAAGCCTTGACTACTGCCATGAAAGATATGGATGTGCCCCGTGCTGGGGGAAATTCTGAGAATGTGAGGCGCGAGGAGCCTCCGAATGGGTTGGGGGATGATATCCCCACTTTTGATGATGACATAGCAGAGTATGCAACAGGCAAAGTGATTGGGTCTCAGGCAGAATTTCAGAAGCTCCGGGATCAGGTTGAAACAGTTACCCGCAAAATGAGGGGTAAACATGAAGAGTTGTTAGACTATGAGGCAATGACCTTTGGAGAACAGCTGCCAGCTCAGTTTAAAATGCCCGACATGGCCAAGTTTAATGGGAATGGAGACCCAAGAGTCCATCTGCAGCAATATGTCTCAGTCATGAGTTCAGTGGGCCTATCACAGCGCCAAGTCCAAAAGATGTTTGGGATGTCACTTGAGGCGGCACCTGTGGTTTGGTATCATAGCCTTGAGAAGAAGGTTAAGGAAGATTGGAGGGAACTAGCTGATGCTTTTCTGAAGCAGTATGTCACAGACTTAGAAATTGACTTGTCACTCCGTGATTTGGAGAACACTAAGCAGAAGCCAGAGGAAAGTTTCAAAGAGTATGTGGATCGCTGGAGAAGCCAGCTTTTGAAAATGCAGACTCGGCCTTCAAAGAAAGACCAAATTAAGATGATTATCAAGGGCACCAAGCCCTCTATTTATGGTAAGCTGAGGAGGATGACTTCGATGATTTCTGATTTTCGACAGTTGAGGGAAACTGTCATGGATATTGAGGAGAGGACTGAAAACAGAAAGTTTTATGGCCAGAGTAAAAGAACTTTTGGGGGGCCTTCTGAGACAAAGCCCGCTACTGCCGAAGTCGCTGCCATCAGAAACCGGCAATTCTCCAACCTTGGTAGACCCTTGTCGAAGGTATTTGAAAAGTTACAGGGACAAGGAATCTTGAAACCCTTAGAAGGCAAGCCACTTCCACACCCCCACCACCACACATAAATGTGAACCTTTATTGTCACTTCCACCAGCTACATGGCCATGACACCGACAACTGCACCCGCCTCAGGCATGAAATTCAAGATCTCATAGATTCCCATAAAATACCCAACCCATGAAAAGAAACCATCAACCACCAAGCTTCTTACATGGATGACAGTGAAGAACCATAGGCCGAGGAAGAAGGCAGTGCTGCGGATGATGGAGATGTTCCTCCTAGTCTATTTGATCCAGTTTTTTAAATGACATTGATTTTGTTACTTTCTCGAACTCTTTTCCTCAACAATAATAAAGACGTTCATTTTGCTGAAACTCTTCTGCAATATGAGTATATTTGAGAAAAGTATTCAACCTTGGTACTTCAGAATCCAGTGATGAACACGGGGAACCTTCGAAATAAGCAAACAGAAAAGATAAGATAGACATTTAGAAATTGGGAAATAGAGCCAGTGAAGATATCAGACTTGGAAGGAAATTAGTTCACCGAGCCGATCAACGTAGACAAATTGAAGAAATAGCTTGTCTGAGGAAGAGAAGGCTAAGCAGTCACCAAGAGAATTGACGGAAGACCTAACCCGACGGGATAGGAACATTCATGCATGCATACACGTAACGCATTTTGCATCCTTTCGTGTTTGTTCTGTTTTGTAAATAACAGGTTTCAAAGGAGAAAAAAAAGAAAGCGCCGAATGCAAGCCAACCAGAAGCAGTAACAGTACAATGTCAGCAATCTTCAGGAACGAATCACATGGGCGAGGCCCATATCATCAGTATCAGTTTGGGATGAATCCCAAGGGCCGAGGCCCACATCAGCGTCAGTTTGGGGCGAGGCCCGTATTAGCATCAGTATCAGCATTGCCGGGTATGGCATTCTGGGGGCGAGGCCCATATTACATTAGATCAGCATTGCCGAGTATGGCAATCTGGGGGTGAGGCCCGCATCACATCAGATCAGTTCTGCCGAGAATGGAGATATAGTCCGGGAATGGACAGTTCAAGAATGAACAAGCCGAGAATGGCAATCTAAGAAGGAGCATTCAAGAATGACAAGTCGGAAATGACACCCGGAAATGGAGATATAGTCCGGGAATGGACAGTTCAAGAATGAACAAGCCGAGAATGGCAATCCAAGAATGGAGCAGAGTTCAAGAATGAACAAGTCGGAAATGACACTCCGAGAATGGAGATATAGTCGGAATGGACAGTTCAAGAATGAACAAGCCGAGAATGGCAATCCAAGAATGGAGCAGAGTTCAAGAATGAACAGGCCGAGAATGGCACTCCAAGAATGGAAGAACGGTTCGATAATGGACACCTCACAGTAACGGTTCGGGAATGGACCACCTTACAGTAACGGTTCGGGAATGGACCACCTCACAGTAATAGTTCGGGAATAGACATCTCACAGTAACGGTTCAGGAATGGACCACCTTACAGTAACAGTTCGAGAATGGACACCTCACAGTAACGGTTCGGGAATGGACCACCTTACAGTAACGGTTCGGGAATGGACCACCTCACAGTAATAGTTCGGGAATGGACATCTCACAGTAACGGTTCGGGAATGGACCACCTTACAGTAACAGTTCGGGAATGGACACCTCACAGTAACGGTTCGGGAATGGACCACCTCACAGTAACGGTTCGAGAAGGGACCACCTTACAGTAACGGTTCGGGAATGGACCACTTCACAGCAACGGTTCGGGAATGGACCACATCACAGCACGGTTCGGGAATGAACCAGGGGTCGCAGTACCTCACCATCCAGATCAACTCAACTCAACACATGGTAAGTCAAGTGGCAGCTGGCGAGCCAGGTAAGTGAAAATGCATTGCATAACTTTGATAGGATTGTCACTGTTACACATTACACAAGTCCCATCAAAGTGGGGCGACTGTAGGCACATCATTTTTACACATAAGTCCCTATGATGAGTCTCATTTTGGAGACACTACCTTTTAACTCCCGGAGGTCACGGAAAACGGACATCGGAAGGGGAATTCAGAATAAACAAGGTTCACTGTTTTCGTTGGTGCTACGTTCGTGTATACTTTCGAACGTCAAACAGATTGCGGGCGTTCGTGCTGCGTTCGAGAAAGTGTTCGAACGATGTCGGTAATTCTGGTTTTGCTGCTAGCCTCACATCAAGCCCAATTCGCCCAAAACTTGGCCCACACGCCAAGCCCACTTAAAACACATATTAACACATGGTGAAATCAAAACAAATCTAAAAATCACATACCAAACTAAAAAGATGTCATGCCTAATTAAAATCAATCAACCAATTATATTCCCAATCAAATATATATTATTCCTAACTTAAAATATTGTATGCCTAATCAACACAAACTAAATATTCAACCTCCCTAATCTAAACCAAATCAAATCCTCCTTTAATGCCAATCCCTTCCTTGTGAGACAAGGTGAAGCCCTAGCCATTCTCTATATAAACAACACCTCTCCAAGGCATTCCCCCCTAGTGTGCACCCCATTATAGAAAAAAAAAAAAAAAGAATTTCCAACAACCCCTAACCTAGCCACCCCTCTCTGGACTCTCTCTAATACACGCCCTAACTCACGCCATCCACGGCCTTGACCTGCACCCTAAAAAACAGTCAGTAATCCCCCCTGAAACAGCCGCATATTACCCTCACAAACACTCCTAAACACACACCAAAACAGTCCCCCAAATTATCAAAAACAGTAACCAAAACATCCCAAAAACAGTAACTAAAATACAGCAGCAAAACAGTAGCAACGGCGAGTAGAAATACAGTGAAAATAGCAGCAAAAGACGGAGAACGACGACTCAAAACAGTAAGACAACGAACGAGAACAGTGAACCAGTGAACCGGAAGAGTTGCGAAGCATCCACCCTTCCGACGATCGTGTACCGTACATCCGAGAGGTGATTTAAAAGGTTAGACCTGATGGCACTTTTTCATTAGTTTATATTCGTTTCTTTTATTATTGAATTCTATTCGCATGAGAGTCGTTTATGGATGCATGTTGTGGCTTGAATAAAATGGAAGAGTGTCGTCTCTTGTGGTATATAGGATGGAAACCCAGACGTAAATTCCGTAGCCGAATCCGAATGGACGGTAGTGCGGTTTGTACTTGGGATACAACTCCACGTACCACTTGAGTAAACGACACCTTCTCTTGTTTAGTGTTGCTTTGGTTTATCTATTTCTTGTTACTTAAATTCTGTATGTCGCTTATTTATGTATGATAAAATCGAGTGCATGGGCTCAGTAAGTGCGATGAAAGGTCCCCTAATCGGAAGGGTTAAAACCCTTCACCACGATGCTTTACCGCACCGATTGATGTGTGTTCGGTTGAATGCGAGATACGCTCAATCGGACACACTACGTTTAATATTATTGTTTTTAATTCTTTGTATACATGATTCAATCGAGCACATGGGCTTAGTAAGTGTGATGTGAGATCCCCTATGGGGATGGGTTTAAAGCCCTTTACCACGATGCTTTGCCGCGCCGGTTGATGTGTGTCCGGTTGAACGCAAGATACGCTCAATCAGGCATACTTAGTTTGATATGATTGTCTTTATGTTTGTTCGCATGATGTGATGCGACGCGCATGGGCTTAAATATTGGTCTAAAGGTCCTCTCTTTGAGAGATCAAGAGCCCCAAAAGGCCGCCTTTACGGCAGTACTTCGCCGCACCCCTTTATTTTGTTGTTTATGTATTGCGTCCCATTTCATGCATCAGGTCTGTTCCCGTTCGAACGCGTTTACGAACGCAACTCGAACGCGCATGCATTTTGCCTTATCATGTATCAGGTCTCATTTCCGTTCGAACGCGTTCACAAACGCCATACGAACGTGAGCATTCTGTTTCATTTTTGTTCGAACGCGTTCACAAACGCCACACGAACGTGAGTATTCTGTTTCATTTCTGTTCGAACGCGTTCACAAACGCCACACGAACGTGAGTATTCTGTTTCATTCTGTTCGAACGCGTTCACAAACGCCAACGAACGTGAGTATTCTGTTTCATTTCCGTTCGAACGCGTTCACAACGCCATACGAACGTGTTCATTCTGTTTCATTACCGTTCGAACGCGTTACGAACGCTACTCGAACGAGAACCTTCTGTTTACCGTTCGAACGCGTCTACGAACGCTTCACGAACGGACACGGTAAACAGATCCTCTTGCATCACATTACGACATGTCCATCTTAGCATATGGTTACCCCTTTGTACGCTATGCATTTGTATTACCTCTCTAGTTGTCTGTGCCTACAATGTTATTTGTCGTCATTTTGATTTCCTTTACATTACATGCAAATGTTACCATGACTGTTTGTGTTTATTGAATTCTTATGACGTTATGTGCTTGTTGTTGCAAAGGCCTACTTTTGAGCATGTGAATTTGGCAACAAGATTTGGTTTCATGTATGTTAGATGTAAACTATACTTTTAAGCATGTGAATCTAGGATTGTGTTGCACTTGGAAATATATGTCATAGGCTTGGTTGGATTATTGCATGAATCTTTAAATTACAAGTTGCATAAGTAAGGGACCATTCCGAACCCAATGGTTTGAGGTCTTCCCTTGCGAGGGGTGAGTGCGGCCTTAAATCTTTGTCCCGGTTCACACCGGGTGGCGACTCCCTTATTCTCCGGTTTAGTCCTCCGTTGGCTATTCCGTACTCCCAACTAGGCCCCCGAGCCTGGAACAGCATTGCGTCGCCCCAGGTTCTGTTGTCTACAACAGTGAGAAAATTTATCCTCAGTAATCTATTGTAGATTCTGAGGAAACTTGTCTCCAGTCGCACTGATTGAATAATTAAGATTTGTTGGTTAATGATGATATAAATGGTACATTTTAGCTAAAAAATACAAAGTGGTGTTTCTGAATGGTTTCTTCAGATAAGAGATCCATTGTGATTTCTTAGTTGAAGAGTTCGTTTTGGAATGGCCATGAAGTTTGTATTATGCTAAGATTAAAATTTAATATATTAGTTTATAGAGCCATTTGTAGACTCATATGAGCTTTCTGGAAATTTGTGTTTTCTAATTTTGATATCATTCAGATTGTCTGATTTTATCAGAGCATCGAGAATACATATGAGATAGAAGGGTTAGTGGGAGCTTACAAATCTCTTTCTAATATCTTACATCATAATGACATTATCATTATTAAGGTAATAATGAGATGTTTATAAGGTACAAGGTTTACCTGATTCTTATTTTCTCCATGAAAACAGTGAGAGTGGTCTCTATTATATTCGATATAAAGTTTTATATATGATATAAAACTAAGAGACTGGAGAGATGCTCTCATTAATCGTACATTAGATATGATTTAATAAAGGACACAATGAGACTATCTGTATGACAGTTAGTATAACTGTTTGACAGTTAATGTGTCTATGATATATAATATTCATCTTTCATAAACGATGATTCCTTTGTCAAAATAGAACTTGATTAGAATGTCTAGTCAATTTATGCATCATAGGATGATGGCATAATGAATACTATATTAGGTACGATTATAGATATAAATTTAATCATAATTGTTACGAGTTATTTTGATATCTTCTAGACCATAAGATGGGTCTTGAAACATGTTCTTTATTATCTTTGAGATATTAAGAATGAGTTTCTTATTAATGGAGAATAAATCTGCAACCATTAAAGTCAGATTACTTTTGAGTCTTATTATGACGTTAGACTATCTACGTCATAAAGAGTCAGAAAAGATACAGTAAGAGTGTCACATATGATTTTACTGTATGAGTGGAATTAGTTGCAACTTATGAAGTATTGACTATGAAGTTGCATAATGACCTCGTAGATTAGAAGTTTGTTATTAGTGTTGTGTTTGCGGTTGTCTACATAGTATTTTGGATTTGATCCGTAAATACTTAGACAACTTAGAAGCTGAAGCACAATGTTGATATGGCATCCGAGTAATATTGATGTAGAACTTAGTTTCTACAAAAATATGAATGATGCTTGCTAAGGAAAATGATTGTGTTTGTTGGAAAAACTCAATCTGTCATAGCGGGCTTACTTGTTGTTACCTACCTCTTGAGCGCTAGGTGAGTTCTTGAGGGCCATGAGTATGTGATACACATTGGGATATGTATATGATACCATGGATTGGCACAAGAGGAAGTGAGAGAAATTATTAAGGTTGGTGTTCTGAGCGCTAATCCGGATCGTATTTATGTTCGATTCATGAATACGAACAATATATTTTTCCATAATATTACTAATTTAAATGGTAGCACCTCTTGTCTTTTATATACGTATTCGATCTAATTTTGATTAGATTGAAACTAAATCTGGTTTAGTGATATGTATATATATTAGACAAAGACCCCATGATTTACAACGTAGTGCGCAGTTACAACATAGCTTGTAATTGACATTGGGAAGTGTCACTATAAATTGTATATGTTGGGGTTTCGGGCGAAGGGCGCGGAGGAAGCGCGGTTCAGGTGAAATCATAATTTCAAATCCTTTTCAAATTACCGAACAAATTATTCAATATCTAATATGAATAATTTATTCATATTTCACCTAAACACATTTATTCGATATCAAATAACGACATAAATAAGGTAGAAACTTCGCGAAACTTTTACGAAAAATGTTTTTCCGAAAAATGACGCAAAACACGTTTTTGACCGAACCGACCACCCAACACTTATGGGGACTGCCCAAGTCAGCCCCAATAGTGTTAGGGAAGTTCATGGACTGCCCGAACAGTGACAAATTCATTGTTTGGATAGCCGTCACCCGGTTGGCTCAAAAGTCACCCGGTAACGCCGTTTTTGGCCGTTTTCGATTATTTCAACTTCGAAATAATTTCCGGCAATTGTTCCAACTCCTAAAACATATCTAATAGATTAATAAGACATATTTTTCATCACCAAAATATCAGATATTCCAGGTCTGAAACAGAAAACAAAAAATGCCATTTTTTCATGCTTTAAATCCAAATTTTCAAGATTAATCCAATTAATCAAAACACCAACCAAATTCACCACATATGAAGCACCCATGAACAATTCTAGGCATTACAAGAGTGTTCATAACACTCTAGAATGACAACATATCATCAAATGAACAAATTAGACAATAATTACAATAATTCCATCCAAAACATTTCACACATGCATCAACACTTCCAATTCCATCCACCAAAACCAAAAGCCCCAAATATAAGAAACAAAGGAACCCTAGAACTAGGCATGGCAAGCAGACCTGGATTCGGCCCGGGTCCGCATGGACCCGGACGATCCGGGTCCGGTTAGACCTGGATCCGTAAAAAAAATTTGTGGATCCGGGTCTTCATTTTGAAGACCCGTATTTAACCGGGTCCGGGTGGTTTTGGACCCGGGGTACTTGGGACTCGGTTAAAAAAAATTAAGTTAACCCTACGCACCATGCCTGCAGTAGTTTCTGCAGTTGTGTTCTTGTATGGTGGGCAGAGTGAGGATGAGGCTACCCCTACCCGTAACCTCAATGCCATGAATAAGCTTCAGACAAAGAAGCCATGGACACTGACATTCTCCTTTGGTCGTGCACTGCAGCAGAGCACTCTCAAGGCATGGGCTGGAAAGGAAGAGAACATGAAGAAGGCTCAAGCTGCATTCATTGTCAGGTGCAAGGCCAACTCTGAGGCAAGTATCCCTTCAAAATGAAAATCTGGAGCAAAAAAAAATGGAGGAGTTGCGGATCCCGGGTCCGGATCCGGGTATACCCGGGTCCGGACTCGGATGCGTTTTACCAGGTCCCAATCCAGACCCGGGTCCCCTAAAGAGCATGCAGATCCGGATCTAGATCCGTACGAATCCGGGTCCGGATTCGGAAATTGCCATTCCTACCTAGAACCATTCTAATAATTCAAGAAAATAAGAAATAAATTTCCAAGCTCAAGAAGATTTAGGATTACCTTTAATCTCCAATTTCCTAAGCCATTTTCTTGAATTTTCCTTCATTTTCTTCATGATTTCTTCAAACCAATCCTAGGGCTATTTCTTCTCAAAGTTTCGGCCATGGTAGAATGAATAAGGAAGATGAAAATTTTTTACCTTAAAAAATCTAAGTGACCAACTTTGAGGGGTCAATATGGTCATTTTGTATTTTTAATTTCATTAAATCAAAAAGAAAATAAGATAAGCTTACCCTTAGACAAATCAAATTTGCACACTTAAGCTTAATAAAGTCATGCCATTTGTACAAATAATAATTAGCCATATTTCATAACATTTATGAAATATAGATATTATTTAATCATTTAAATAAATTTAAATATCTAAATAATTAATTAATATAATTATTATTATATATGTATTTTATTTACAATAAATAACAAATACATATATATGGCATGTGTCAAAATCTCATTTGATGATTAATTAATGTGTATCTAATCAAATTATGTATCAAATACAAATACACAATAATTATTAAATGACCAAAATCCCCAATGCATGTGTTATCGTTTAACCGATTAAACAATTCGAATTAACTCATTTAATCCGATGAAGTATTATGAATAATCTGTATTTTCATAACGCGTTGCCCAAGTACTCAACGAGTACACTTCATATTATGGGACTCTCTAAGTTTAGGTTTATCCGTCACGAAATCTAATTTCGTGTCCATAATTCACCCACTCATGAATTATGAAGACCACAGGTAATCTCGCTAAACTATACAAGTCGAGGTCATTGCATACGTATAATCCATCTGTCACAGGCTATCTATATTATACCTGAGATATAGATAAGAACGTCAAATCCTTTCGGTATAATATAATCGACTTTCAATTTACGATCTCTAAATAACACTCGAAACTGATTTCCGAAGTTATACCACGACCGTGGATTTACTAGATCGCAAACACATATAGGATGCCTATGCCCTGTACACATGACTGACAGATCCTCTCTTGATACGCCTCCGTCACAGGTATCCAGATTATCCCAAAGATATAGATATAAACGTCAAATCTCTATAGGAATAATCTTGTCGATGTATCTATTAGCAATCTCTAAATAACATTCGGAACTCACTTCCGAAGTATACTATGGCCATAGATTTAACAGATTGCTAATCAATTTATGGACTACCTATGCTCTGTACACAGAACTGATGGATCCTTTCTTGATACTCACATGATATCATGAGCATGAATCCACACCCAACGAAGAGGCGGATGTCTGATCTAAATAGATCGGTGACGTGACTTCCATCTAAGTGTGAATGATAACTCATATATCCACAGTGTATGCAGTGACCTCGACCTGTATGATTCAGCGAGTTTATCTGTGGTCGTCATAATTTACGGGTGGGTGAATTATGGACACGAAATTAGATTTCGTGACGGATATGCCTGAATCTAGAGAGTCTCACTAATGAAATATACTCGTAGAGCACTAGGGCAACTGTTATGAATAATACTGATTATTTATAACTCGTTTAACGGTTAAACGAAAAATACATGAAATCGTGACCTAACGGTCATTTCCGAATTAATGTGTATTTGTATTTAATACTTGATTTTATTAAATACACATTAATAAAAAATATCAAATTGTGATTTTTGATATATATCATTAATATATGTATTTGAGATATTTATTGTAAATATAATATATATATTTAAGATATATATATTTATTATTTAATTATTTAATTGTTAAATAATTAAATTTATTTATAAAGTAAATATCTTTTATAATGATTTACTTTATTAAATCTTGGAAATGACATGATGTCATTGGAACACATTTTGTTTGCTTTATTAAAGTTAAAGTGTTAACTTTAATTTGCAAAATGTGTGCAAATTATTTTTGAACAATATAAAATAATTGTTATTTAATTTTGTTAAGCAAAATTCGGCCACGAGAGAAAATTGATACAAAAATTATTTTGTTTCATTTTTTCATAACAACACAAGTTTAACAAATTTTTACAAAGTGAGTTGAGAGAAAATTGAAGAAAGAAAGGAAAATCAAAGCCAAAAATTTGGAATTTTTATAAGTTTCTTACACTTTCTTCTATATAGAAAAATGTTTTTATTATTCTTAACTTCAAATTGTGTTGTTAAGTTTATTTCTCTATTATTTGAATTTGTAATTAAATTTTTTGGAAGCTTATTTGAGGATGTTTAACATGTATGATTAATTTATATGCTTATTAGTGTAATTAAGCTTAATAAATTAATTAGAAATTAAAGTTGCCATTCTAGAGTTGATTAGCCATTCATAATTAACCTATAATTGTTCTTGATTAATTTCATGATGGTGAGACTTAATTGTTGTGGTAATTGGATGATTAAAGTGTTGAATTTTGTCAATTTAATGTAAATTGTGAAATTGGAGTAATTTATGAAATTAGGGTTCTTAACCCATTCCAATTTTGGGGATTTTCATATATATGATATAATTTGATGTATATTTGATGTATATTAAATTTGGGATTAATTGGATTTGATCTTGATGTGTTTTGACTAATTGGGCCAAATCATAATTAAGGAAAAGTTCTGGGACTGTTTCGGTAATTCCAGAAAATTCTGGATTTGAGTTGCAAATTCTGTTTTCATGTTTTGAACATGTTAAGAATCATTTTAGAAATGATTTGGAATCATCTAAAATTATATTTGACAATTTTAGGACTAATATGTAAAATTTGCAAAGTGTAGGGGCAATTCGGTAATTAATCATAAATCCAATTTTTTAGATAAAAATTCAATTTTTATTAATTGAGTAATTAGAATAAATTGATTTATTCTAATTTTCTAAGAAAAATATTTATCGGAAATTGTTTCGGAGTGAAAATACACGAAAACGGTGAAAAACGGCGTTACCGGGTAACGACTGCCCAAACAGTGAACTAGACACTGTTCGGGCAGCCCACGAACTGTCCAAATATTTTTGGGGCTGACCTGGGCAGTCCCCATGAGCATTGGTCGGTCGGTTCGGCCGGAAACGCGTTTTATTCTATTTTACGGAAAAACGTTTTCGCAAAACTTTCGCGATGTTTCTATATTATTTATGTCGTTATATGATATCGAATAAATATGTTTAGGTGAATTATGAATAAATTATCAATATTGGATGTTGAATAATTTATTCGTAAGTTTAAAAATTTTAAACTACGATTTCGCCCGAACAACGCTTCTTCCGCTGCGCCTCCCTGATTTGACCCTAACAAATATTGTTGCCTATTATCGATAATTTTTTTTTCTATAGATAGAGTTTTATAATCTCAATGTTGATGCAACTGTGAAAGATGTCACTGCTGGTGCTGAGATTATGATTGTTATTCGCAATAGTTTGGGTAGTGTTAGTTCCATGTTTGTTGGCACTTTCCGTAACAAAACAAGTTCAATTGATTTATAATGAGTCTTGAAGATGTCGGAGCAATTGGATTAGTATTTGCAGATTGTGCATGAAGATATCAAATATGTGTTAGTGTTGTATTCGTGTTTGCGTTTGAACAAGTAGAGTTCATGGCACGTTCGTGTTTAGGTTCGATCGAAACTTGACAGTAGGTTTCCGTGCGTAGTGCGTTCATCTTCCCGTGCGAACAAAGCCTTTTCATAGTGTTTGCATTTAAGGTGCATTCAAGACTGCGTCTGAATGAGTTTGTGGAGTATTGTACGTTTGACTCGCGTTCGTGTTGTATTCGACTGAGATTGCAGGACATAGTTATTTTGGAAGCGTTTTTGGGCCAATTTTTGCAGAAAAACTCTACCTCTACCCTACCTATATAAAAAACATAGAGCTACCTTATCAACTGTTGGAAACACATTATTCTAAGCTACAACGTTGTTTGTTTTCAACATTCTTGAAAATTCACTTAGAAGACCTTTTTGGTTTCCATGTCTTCTTTCTTTTGGTGAGATTGAGTTTTGATTTATCATCAATACAAAAACACAACCCTAACTCAATTTCCTAAGCTTTCAGAGTTCTCTAGGAGGAAGATTGATGTTGGAATTCCGGCATTGCGAGTTTACATGGTTGATCAACTCAGAGACTTCAGAGGCTCTGGAGAATGTCGCTTGATGCGGGCTCAGAGAGTTCTTCGAGTTATTACAGTCTGGAGGTATTTGAGTCGATGAAATTGTCACCATAGATCCTATACCATCGTTGAAATTTTTCTCTTATATAGTGTATTCAGATGGTAACCTATACTCTGAGTGGTTTTTTACTCGCACACGTTTTTTACTCTATCAATAAAATTTTTATGTTGATTTTATTTACTGCTTTGATATATTTGTTTTGATTCATATTTGTATAGACTTAAAGGTGATTGTTGAATCGAACCATAGTCACTCTAATTTTGAATTGTCTTAGATTAAAGTAGTTATTTAATTCTACATAAGATCAGAATCTAAAATAATTTCTAATTTTCAGGTAGGTTATGATGATTGTTGTGGATATTACTCGGCAGGAGATGAAGGTTGACTTGGCTGAAGCGACGACAATTTGTTTGGAGGTTTAGATAGCTCATAATGCAAGTTTATTTCCATTAATTATTGAATTTGATTGATTGTCTGTTGTCCATTTAATAAAATAATAGAGGGATACAAAAAAGGAATTTTTTTGGGATATTAGAAATGTTCAGCTGAGATGGATTCTTTGTTATAATTATTTTCTTTGAAATGAATTTAACATCTATAAAAAATTGCAATCCTTTTTTCTTGCAAACTAGAAAAAAGATTAAATAATAAAATAATTCAAGATATATTTTTCTTGAGATGATACAAAATTCCTGAAATGGTGCATTTTTCATTTGAGAGGAAAATGTGATTGTAATTGAACAATAAATTTTATTTTCGTAACTATTTTTTAATAATTTAACATAATGTCAACAAAATTTGATATTGAATTAGTTGATATCCACATTTTCATAACTTGAAAATCCATCCAAATGGTTAATCAAAAAGATAAGAATTCTTTATTTATACTTAAAAGATAAGTATAAAATTTAATAAACATAGTAACAAATTGATTGGATAATACTGATATTTAAAGATAAAATTTCATAAACAGTGTGTAATACAAATTACTAAACATAGTAACAAATTGATTGTTCATAAAATGATTGGATGATAATAATATCATAATACTGATATGCAATAAAATAATAACCTTATGCCACGTGTCAACGTTAAAAGCAGTCAACACAAGATTATTTATCCCTACACGTAACTTGATGACCAGATGACGACGAACAAGCTTGTAACATCAGATTAACTTTAGCTACACGCAAGTTATTCGCGCGTGTAACCTCAACATCCAATATTCAACTTAATATCAATATGAATAAAATTTTCATATTTGTTTTATTTTTCGTAAGAGAAATCATAAAGACAGGCCAGTTTCATCCTCACACTTTCCTGTTCTCAAAGCAAAGTGAAAAAAAAACAAAAACAAAAACAAAAACAGAGTACTTCACTTCCATTCGATTAGATCTCGGTAGAAAAAGCAAAACAGAGAATCTGATTCTGATTTTGATTCTGATTCTCAATCCAGCATTCGATTATCCCACGAATCCATATCAAATATATATATATATATTTCTTTTTAATTTAGACTGATCACATCAAACTCTTGTGCAGGTAATATTCGAATCCGATACCCTTTATCAAGAAATTGGAATTTCTGTCGTTTTCAATCTTGTTAATTCAAAAGCTAAAATTTGTTTGAATTTATTGCCGTGACAGGATCCCATGGATTTTGTTTCCAAGAACTTTCTTCAGCAGCTGATTACTGGAGTTTCTTAGCTGGTAATTAATTATTTTTAATTAGTTCTCAATTTTCGGCTGAGCTTAATGAAAGATTGATTCCGGATATAGCATTATGGCGTTAAGGAATATCCATGTAGCCGATTCCACTTAGTGGGAAAAGGCTTCTATATTTCAGTGAGCTTAATGAGACAATGATTTCAAATAAAGTACAATTGCGTGAAATGATCCGCTTGGTGGGAAAGGGCTTTTGTTTGGTTTGGATTAATTCTTAATCTTGTGTTGTCGTAATTTGATTTTGAGCTTTACTTTTTAGTGATTGGTTGGGAGGAATGTGGGTAAATGAAATAAAATATATGTGTTAAAATGCAGCCTTCTTTGTTATTATATTAGACTCTTGATTAATTCATTATATTTGTATTAGTTTATATGACTAAATAGATTTTTTTTTTATTTGTTGTTATTGTGGGGTGTGTTAGGTTTGTATTGGGTTGTGATTTTGATCAATACCAGTTGGTTGGTTAATCTGTAATGCAATCAGTTGATGAGGACAAGGAAAAGAAGTATTTGAAGCGACTAAGATCACCCTCTGCTTGCGACATGCCTTTAACAGACACCACTGCCCCACAAATTATCGATGACTGTATTCTCTTCCCTTTGGAAGAGATAGTACAATCGCCATTGCCTGGATATGTTGCACCGACTTCAATTGGATTTAGTCCTGATGATAATCTAATAACTTACTTGTTAAGTCCAGATAACTCCTTGACTAGGAAGGTCTTTGCTTTTGATCTCAAGACTGGCAAGCAAGAATTGTTTTTTAGCCCGTCAGATGGTGGGCTTGACGAGAGTAATATATCACCTGAAGAGAAATTAAGGAGGGAAAGGTTGAGGGAGCGTGGGTTGGGAGTTACACGATATGAATGGGTGAAGACAATCTCGAAGAAGAAAACAATCATGGTGCCTTTGCCTGATGGGGTTAGTTCAAATCCCCTACATTACATTAATTGCTGAATCTGTGTTTTATGACAATCACTTTTTACATTATTATTTTAAATTCCAGTATATTAACATCTCACACATCGAATTTGCATCTGACTTGCAATTGCCACGAATCTTATATGCTATCCACTTCCCATGATGATTTTGTTTCTGTTTTTGGACAGATTTATTTTCAGGAGCTTTCTTGTTCAAAACCTGAGCTGAAGCTATCAAGCTCGTCGTGCTCACCGGTCATTGACCCACATCTCTCCCCAGATGGTACAATGATTGCTTATGTGAGAGATTATGAGGTGCATGTGCTGAATCTCTTGACCAATGAACAGAGACAATTAACACATGGTGCCAATGGAAACACGGTGGTAAGTACCAATTTACCAGTATCTGCAAGGACAGAATATTTACTACCTTAAAGATATTGTAATATAATCTGTATATGTTTTATTTCTTTTAATAATTTGACCAAACTGTGTAATCTCAAGTAATAAGTTTTCCGAATTGCTTTTCTGCTGGATATTTTTGGGATGGATTATAAACTGAGGAATCAACTGAATTCAGAACATAATAAATACCAAGTACAATGTCTGCGTCACTTAATCTCCTTCTATGTCGTACCTGTTAAGCAGTGGCTGATGATTCTTTTATCCATACCGTGGTCCTATAATCTTTGTTGAATAATAATATCACGTACCCATAATTATAAGAGGTGGGAAGAAAACATTTTCAAGCTTGGGTATTGGGCCATGGCCTTCTGCTGGCTTTATTCTCCAGTAGACTTCTGGAACTATGTTATCAACTTATAAAAAGGCTTAAAATATCATTTTGCCAAATTTATGCAAGTGCCAGTCACGAATTTGTTAAAGCTCTTGTGGCTCTGTGTTTTTTGAACTTTTATAGTTCATACGACTTTCTAAGGACGTTTCTGCTGACTTGTGGTTGATGAAATAAGTTAAATTTCTAAACATACATAAATATTTTTGATTCTGTTACCTTGAATATGACACTAGCTTTTTATGTGTTGCAGACTCATGGCCTTGCGGAGTATATAGCTCAGGTGACAATCTCTTCAAATCTCATTCCTTCCATATATTTGTATTTAGGCTGTAACTAGTTTTGATGTTATTAGTGATGCTAATTTTTATGTTATTAATGATGTTATGACCTCCTCCTTGAAAATAAATTGCTGCTTTTAGGAAGATGAAAGCAATTAAAAAATACGGTCAATGGTGTTTAATTGGTTCTCTTTGATTGTGTATGAAGTACTCAGCTTCCTGAATTTTGCTGATTGCAGGAGGAAATGGATCGAAAAACTGGATATTGGTGGTCACTTGACAGCAAGTTTATTGCCTTTACAGAAGTTGATTCTTCTGAGATACCCCTTTTTAGAATTATGCATCAAGGTAAAAGCACAGTTAGTTCAGAGGCACAGGAAGACCATGCTTATCCCTTTGCTGGAGCCTCAAATGTCAAAGTTTGCCTAGGGGTAGTTTCTGCTGCTGGAGGTCCTGTCACTTGGATGGATCTTCATTGTGGGGGAACAGATCAAAATTACGAGGAGGAATATTTGGCCAGAGTCAATTGGATGCATGGTAATATTTTAACAGCTCAGGTTTTGAATAGGTCTCAAACCAAGTTAAAGGTTCTGAAGCTCGATATCAAGACAGGCCAAAGAAAAGTTATATTGGTGGAAGAACTTGATTCATGGGTTAATTTACATGACTGTTTCATGCCTCTAGATAAAGGTGTCACCAAATATTCTGGAGGATTTATCTGGGCTAGTGAGAAAACCGGATTTAGACACCTTTATCTTCATGATATTAATGGCACTTGCTTAGGTCCCATCACCAAAGGTGAATGGATGGTTGAGCAAATTGTTGGCGTGAATGAGGCTTCAGAGCATGTGTATTTCACTGGAACTCTAGACGGACCTTTGGAATCGCACCTTTATTGTGCTAAACTATACCCTGATTGGAACCATCCTTTGGAGGCCCCGGTGAAATTAACTCGTGGAAAGGGAAAACACGTCGTTGTGCTTGATCATAACATGCGCAATTTTGTTGATTTTCATGATTCCCTTGATTCTCCCCCGAGGATTTTACTTTGCTCTTTGCAAGGTGGAAGTGTAGTTATGCCTCTGTATGAGCAGCCACTGCCTGTTCCTAGAATAAAAAGGCTTCAACTTGAACCTCCACAGATAGTTCAGATACAGGCAAATGATGGAACAGTGCTCTATGGTGCTTTATATAAGCCTGATGAAACAAGATATGGACCTCCACCATACAAAACTTTGATAAGTGTTTATGGCGGTCCATGTGTTCAGCTTGTATGTGATTCTTGGATAAATACTGTTGACATGAGAGCACAATATCTACGAAGCAAAGGCATTTTGGTGTGGAAGGTTAGTATTCCTCTCTAGACACCTTAAACTTAATACTTTATCAACAATTATCAAAATTTCTCACTCATTTTCTGATTGCAAACCGTTACACTTACTTGCAAGTTATGCTCTGATTTTATATGAACATAAATGAATACATGTGAGAAACAACCCTTTGGTACATGGAGTATTTGTCAACGTTCTAGTGAGGCTGCATGTTATTAGGTGTTAACTTCAAGTCTATTTTCCAGAAACTGTAATGGGCTTATGGCTGACTCATGAGACGTTTACTTGTCATCTCCTTTAGGTTGTTTGAAGTTCTTTTGTTTCACAAGTAGTGCTATAGGTGAAAATTATCTTCATGAATTATATATATATTTTTTATTTCACTGTTTGCAGTTAGATAACAGAGGAACTGCTCGACGTGGATTGAAGTTTGAATCCTCTATCAAACACAATTGTGGACGCATTGATGCTGAGGATCAATTGACTGGAGCTGAATGGCTCATGAAACAAGGGCTGGCAAAAGCTGGCCATATTGGTTTGTATGGCTGGAGCTATGGTGGTTATCTCTCAGCCATGACTCTTGCTAGGTTTCCAGATGTCTTCCAATGTGCTGTATCCGGTGCCCCCGTTACATCATGGGATGGTTACGACACATTTTACACCGAGAAGTACATGGGATTGCCTTCCGAGGATCCTGTAGGTTACGAGTACAGCTCTGTGATGCACCATGTGCACAAGATGAAAGGCAAGTTGTTACTGGTGCATGGCATGATTGATGAAAATGTGCATTTTAGGCACACGGCAAGGCTTATCAACGCACTTGTGGCAGCCAGAAAACCTTATGAACTACTGATCTTCCCAGATGAACGTCACATGCCACGACGCCATAGGGACAGAATTTATATGGAAGAGAGAGTTTGGGAGTTCATAGAGAGGAATTTGTGAAATAAAATCTCTTTTTTTTTTTTTTTTTAACAATTTCTTTGGTATCTATAAAATATAATTCCATTGGGAAGTCTCGTGTTTTAGGTTATCTTTTTTTACTTTAGCATTTATAAAATCTGGGATGTCACCGGTTGTCATTCAAATGACAAATATTGTAGTGTGCATTTTCTACATTGTCGTTTAAACCACAGTGCAGCACTCCTAGAGGAAGCCTTCATAGCCTTTTTTTTAGTTACAGATTTGTATTATATTTGACAAAGAAACTTCGATAAGGAAATATAAAAACTTTATATGCAAATAATATTTATAAAAACTCGAAGACTTGTAAGTATATTAATTTCCATAAATTAAAGGTAGAAGAATAATAATTTCCCTTAATTTTTTGATGGAAATGGATACATATGAAAATTGACTAGCCGCTTTTGGTGAATATTGACACTTTAAAAGTTTTTGGGTTTGATTGATTTCTAACAAAACTTAAGGGAATAATGATAATTTTCCTAATATATATTCCAATGATCATTAATAAAAATGTATGGGTTATATAACTCACACCCCCTTGAGTAGAATTGGCAAAATATGACACGACTTATTAACCCAGCACAAACCCAACATGAATAAATGAGTGTAGGTGGTCAAATTTTTTATTTTTATTAAATGGGATATGTGTCAACCTGGTAAATAATTGTGTCGGGTTTGAGTTTAAAATCTTTGACCCACCAACTCATTTATAATACGATTTTATGTACTTATTTTTTTTAATCAAAATTATTGTATAAGTTATTGTACTCAACACTATTTTAGGCATGATTATGAAGGATAAATATTTTTATAATTTCTTATTTTGTTAAGTTTTAAGTGGACTTAAGTTTTGATGGTGTACTATTTTAATGGACTTTTTAATGGACTTTTGATGATCTTTTGAGATTATGGATTTTTATAGTATTGCCTTTTTTTGTTTAAAATTTCATTACGTGTATTTAGTTATTTTTATTAAATATTTAATTTAGGGTTTAGTACAAACATGAATTCTATATGTGAAATTTATACTAAGTGGATTAATATTTGAAATTCATATTAATTGATTTAAATTGATATTATTGGTAGATGGATGCGGGTCACTCATGATGGATCAACTCGAACTCGGTCTAGCCATATCATCATGACATCATCGATGGAAGTTAATAAAACCTCCCTTCATAAGACATACATGGGAAGTTGGCTTCCTAAAGGTAACAAAGATGATGATGATTAAAGAACTCTAAAATGGAAAGATCAAATAATATTTTCTGCAGATCAAATAAGTAATTATGTTGTGATTATTACATGATTTGATTCAATTTGTTGATGGTGATTTTAAGCCTCGAGGAACTCAAAAGCCGGAGAGGAGTAGAATGAATTTTTTCACTTAACAAGGTGGGGGTCCAAGGTCTTGGTGATGATGAGAGGTCAGACAGAAGGGCCCGAGCCCGAGGCGCAGAGGAACCCTATCTGTGAGAAGACATCAGATTCGACAGCACTTAAGCACCTTTGAAGGCGGCCCAAGGTGGCCCATGACGACCGACCCGACCTAGTAAAGAAGAGAGGAAGAGGATTCAACATCAATCACCTCGGCATGTCGACTCGGGGACCGAGGTGGGGTTCGCAGTATCTTTTATGTATGAATGACGTAAGCCCTACAAGAAAGTTTGAGCCCCATAAGGCTGATACGATGGGAGCAGGTTAGAGTCTAATCCCCTTGACACACGAAACAGCTTGGGAGTGGTTGAAATACATGGTGTTACATGTGCATAATATTAGAGATATTCCCTATACCCAACTTGTGGATGTGCTATATGTACATGTATTTGTAATATTTTCATTAATTAATAAATGACAATCTTTATTATACGTGTCTTACATAACTTATATGAATCATCAAACACTGTAATAAAGCCATTGGAGTAATAAGATGATGACTTCCACGCCTTATGAGAATCATTACTCTTAAACGTTCCTAGTCATAGTTTTATGAATAATCTGGGCGTTCACAAAGCGGAGAGACTAGCATGATGATATGATCCGCCCTTAAGTGGGGTAGCCGATCTCATAGGGTACTAGAGAAGATGCGTCTGCTTGGTGTATCACATGGATGCATGAGTTGCTCGTGTC
Organism: Zanthoxylum bungeanum; assembly: GCA_019454045.1. Taxonomy (NCBI): domain Eukaryota; kingdom Viridiplantae; phylum Streptophyta; class Magnoliopsida; order Sapindales; family Rutaceae; genus Zanthoxylum; species Zanthoxylum bungeanum. Next base: position 72,922 of record SKCR01025269.1, read on the forward strand.
CATCGAACTGACTACCGAAAGTTTTCACATGGAGTGTTTATCCCATGTGTCTGTGAGAACTTTCATGTATCGATTGTATGACTAGTCCTTAGACTTGAAGTCTTTACAATCTTATGTGTGGATCAAATAAATTTGACATTCCCCTTCCCCGGTTCAGAAGATCCGGTCATAAAGGTATGATTGGGTCATTTGTTGAAACACATGAAGTTTGTAAAGATACAACAGAGAATCGCCACTCTCGGATAATATTTTCTTATAAGTGTAGTATTCCAGTTCGCGCGTTGATATGTGTGATCAGTGCTTGAGAATGTGGCCGCAGCGGAAGAATCATGTGAGATTCTTGGGTTAGCACGATTCATGACACTATCAACATCATACCTTTGACTATATGGGTAGACACTTTCCATACCCTAGGTCAAACGGTGGGGATACAGTGAGGCGAGAGACCGTATCATATGTAAATCGCATACATAATGGGTATATATATATTTCCTTCTCCTTTGGGGGCCTTGGCATGTTGCTAGATGTCAACCTTGGTCATTGAAATCGAACGACCATCTGATCAGAGGATAATTTATGTTCGATTAAATTATCACGATTCATTTCATGTCCAACTTGAGGGGAACCCAAAATGTCACACACAACAAAGTCGAAATCAATGGTTAACAGTGCACAATACAAATTTAACAGCATATATGATTGCTGTAGGAATTGTTCATAAATGGTTCAATGTGTTTAATTATTGAACAGATCATTTATGAGGTTCCATAATGGCTTAGGGATTGGTGAATGATGATAGGGGCACTTTGGGAATTGGAATAAATAAATAAATAAACGTGAATAGTAAATAAATAAATAAGTAAATAAATAAACATGAATAGTAACATAAATAGTAAAAAAAATTATTTGTTATTTGTTTTGAATTCCAATTCGGCCCAAACTCTTATTAGGGTTTTATAATCTCATTAAACCACTAAATTAAGATCCAATGGCTAAGATTAAATTAGTTTTTATCCCACATCAGATTCTTAATTAATTTTTGTCTTTGGAGCACCTATATAAACCCAAAGAATTCTTTACAATTTTTGCACCAAACCTTTCATTTTGGGTTTATATAAGTGAGCAACTCTAAAGTTTAAGAGTAAGCCATTGATTTTGAGGATCCTTAAGTCTAATTGACCAGAGGAACTCGAGTTAAAAGTTTTGAGGTATTTGCCTAAGCTAGCACCAAGGGCAAAATACCCGTGCACTCAAGGCGTAGTCTTGCCGTTGTTTTTGGCTTTGGTGTGTGCATCTTTGGAGGCCACACACTTGGGTGGCTCTTTGGAACGTGGAAGAGCTTGCTGAGTTCGAGAAAAGCTTGTAGATTGGAGGGAGGACCGGAGGAGTCTTCGGTTCAAGTAAGTCTTTTTCTTTCTTTATTTTAATTAGAGTTCTTATGATGGTTAGCATGTTTAAGTTTATGTTATTTGCATGATTTATGAGTTTTTATGCTTAGAATATATAGTAACATGCCTAGGCTTGTAGAATCAAAACAAATGGGTCTTGGGCAAAGGGATAGCGGCATCATAATTTAATTTATTTAATTTTCCGCTGCGCACTCGCGGCCGCTTCCCAATAATGGTATCAGAGCGCCTTTTTGTTTTGATTAGTTCTCTCTCATTTGAGCTCGAAATTGGGTGTGTAAAAGCTCGTTGGAAAGCTAACACCCCGAACTTAATTTTAGGCACAAGTTTTGCATGATTTTAATTATGAAATTGCATTTAAAGTTCACGCATCTGTAAAAAAAATGTGAATAGTAAATTTATTTGAATAAAATAAAATACAATATCATAATTAAATATTAATCAAAGTTATTTAATGCCTAAAATAATTCCAACATATCAAAACTCATATGCTTGATGATTCTATGTATGATTAGAATTGTCATGATTATTTTAGGGTGCAACATATCAAAACTCATATGCTTGATGATTCTATGTATGATTAGAATTGGCATGATTAATTTAGGGTGCAAGCATCTATAGACTTTCTAAGGAAATACAGAGTGTATTACTTATCCCTTAGCTAAGTAATTATTCTGTGATGAACTTAGAGATTTATTACCTTTAAGGCTAATAAATATAAATCACTTGTTTATAATAAAAGACATTATAAAAGATACAAGTGGGGTGGGACCAAGGCGTTAATAAAATTTTCCAAACTAAATTTAATTTAACCAAAGGTATTACTAGAGTTAGATAATGATTTGGTGTCTTCTTTCACTCACCACCTTTTTATAGCCAAAAAGAAAAGCTGTGAAGACATCTAGATAATCATTTACTCAAAGCTTACCTTAAAGCATATTTAAAGTGTTGGACTAATTTGGAGGATCTATTGTTTATTCATGTCACCAAGGCAATAAGAGCCTAAGAGGTAAGGGTATTTTAGAGAGTTCGCTCCACCCTCCCTCTGGGGAATTTTCAATGGAGGAATCCATTTGACAGTTATTCACTTAAACTTGCTAAAATCCTCAATAATAATTTAAGTCTAAAATTTGCCTCCCATTGTAAAGTATAGACCCAAAGGGCTTAAACCGTATTGGCAGGACTAGGCTTTACCAGACTGACCAATACCAATTTGTCCCTAAATCGTACTATTGACAATGGTTTGACTTTTCTAAGTCATAAGACGCAGCGACCCTTAGGCGTGGTCTTATAACTTAGTGGCAAAGATTGGGTGTCCATGAGGACTAGCATAAGCTATGACATGTTTGATTGCCCAACCCAATGATCAAGGAATTGTGATTTATATCATAAATTGGTTGGGAACCTACATAATTATCGTATTTTATAACGACCGGCCCTAGTCAGAGTTATGAAATGATGATAATGGGATCCTTGCCGACAAGAAATCCATCATATTGGGGTTGATGCGATTTGCTTAAAATTTTAAAAAAATAATTGAGTGGGAGCAACTTCATAATATTAAAAGCTCATGTTATTATGAAACATTAATGAAAACATATTCCTAATTTTAACATTCTCTCTTAACATGTGGATTAAAATATTTCACAAACATTCAAATGGAAAACAGAGTATCACTTCGTTCCATCCTTGATGAGCATAAGCTCAAAGGGGACAACTGTGGGACACAGAAACTGGGCGACGCATGCTGTTCCGGGCTCGCGGCCCGGTTGGGAGTATGGAGTAGCCCGCGGGGGGCTAAACCGGAGAATAATGGATTCGCCACCTGGTGTGAACCGGGACAAAAATTTAAGGCCGCACTCACCCCTCGCAAGGGAAGACCTCAAACTATTGAGTTCGGAATGGTCCCTTACTTATGTCACTTGTAACAAATGATTTGTGCAATAATTCAACAAAGCCTAAGCAACATATTTCCAAGGATAATTTACTCTTAAGTTCACATGCATGAAAGTAATCATCATAACGGCAAACATGCAATAACATACGGCAATCTCATGAACATGTTTCGATCATATAATGCGGAAAACAAAGAACAACCTAAACATAATGCAAATTCCAAACGCAAAATAAAGGACTAATCATGCTTGAAAATGAACAACTAAATGGACCAAATCATGCAAATGAACCAAGTAGCATACTAACGGCCTAATCATGCTTGAATACCATCTCATGAACACATCAAATAAATAAATGCATGAATTCAAATAGTATGATTGATTACATGATAAAAGAGAAATCACCTAAGAAACAATTATGCATGACATGTGATGAAAATGACTCAGTTCAGTGTATGTGCGTTCGTGTAGCGTTCGAAAACGCATTCGAACGGTAAACAGAAGGTTCTCGTTCGTGTGGCATTTGATAACGCGTTCGAACGGGACCAGACCTGATGAAACAAATGCATACTCGTTCGAGTAGCGTTCGTAAATGCATTCGAATGGTAAACAGAAGGTTCGCGTTCGTATAGCGTTTGATAATGCGTTCGAACGGGAGCAGACAGAAAACATGCGTTCGTGCGGCGTTCTGAAACGCGTTCGAAAGGGGTTACCGCAGTGACCTCCAAAATGTAGTAAACAACATGACACATACATGAACGGATGAATAGATGACACCTAATAGATAATAACAGGCTAAAAGGCGCGGCAAAGCATCGTGGTAAATGATTTTAACCTCTTAACTTAGAGGACCTTTAATCCTACTTACTAAGCCCATGCGCTAATAACACAATGCATATAAGAAATAAAGACAACGGTATCGGACTTCATGTATCCGATTGAACATATCTCACACCCAATCGAATACACATTATCCGGCGCGGCAAAGCATCGTGGTAAAGGCTTTTAACCCCTTGACTTAGAGGACCTTTAATCCCACTTACTAAGCCCATGCACAAACAACACAATACATGTATAAAAAATTAAAGACAATGATATCGGACTTCGTGTATCCGATTGAACATATCTCACATCCAATCGAATATACATTATCCGGCGCGGCAAAGCATCGTGGTAAAAGCTTTTAACCTCTTAACTTAGAGGACCTTTAATCCTACTTACTAAGCCCATGCGTAAACAACACAATACTTATATAAAAAGTAAAGACAATGATATCGGACTTCGTGTATCCGATTGAACATATCTCACATCCAATCGAATATACATTATCCGGCGCGGTAAAATATCGTGGTAAAGGCTTTTAACCTCTTAACTTAGAGAACCTTTAATCCTACTTACTAAGCCCATGCGCTTTATCTCATCATTACATACACAAATAACATGCGGAAATCAAGTAGCGAATAATAAACAAATCAAAACAACATAAAATGAAATATGCGCCATTTACTCAAGTGGTACGTGGAGTTAAATCCCGAGTACAGATCATACTACCGTCCATTCGGAATCGGCTATGAAATTTATGTCCAAGTTTCCATCCTATATACCACAAGAGGCGACATATTTTTCATTTTATTCAAGGGCCACAACATACATCATTCCACAATACATATATCTTCCATTTATCCAAGGGCCACAATCATGCACCAATAAACGACTCTCATGTGATAAAAAAAGAATAAAACAATTAAAAAGATAGATGGAAATAATAGGAAAAGTACCATCAGGTCTAATCTTTTATGTCGACTTTCGGACTCGCGTTTCACGGCCGTCAGAAGGGCTATCACTCCGTAACTCTTTCGGTTCACTGGATTAACGTCTTAGCTCGATATTTTGCTGTTTTGGTCGCTGTTTTCACTCCATTTTGCTGCTATTTTCTATGTATTTTCTGGTCACTGTTTCAGGTGTGTTAAGGCTACTGTTTTGGGTGTTTCGGGGACTGTTTTGGGCAGTTTCTGGACTATTTTACTGGGCAGTTTCTGGGTTAATTCGGGGTAATTTAGGTTTTGTGTCTTTTGTATGCGTGGGTGAAGGGCAGTGTGGCGTGATGATCAGGTCAGTGGGCTGGGCAGTTTTTGACGTGAATAGATGGGGCTAGTTTTAGAGGGCTGGTCAGGGGCTAGGTGGCTTATGTGTTCGGTAGTTTGGCTGCTAGGGGGGCGTGGACAATTTACGTGAAAGGGGCAAGGTGAGCGTGTGCGTGCTGTGGGTTGTTATTCGGCTAGTGGGGCAGGTGCGCTTAAGGGCTGGTGGGGACGTGTTGGATGACAGAAGCGTCAATGTGGCTGAGTGCTTTGAGGGTTTTATTGGTATGAAATGCTAGGGTGGCTACGTGGGCTGATGAATGGCGTGAATGTCAGTGGGCTTTATTTGTGAAGGGCGTGGTCTGCGACTTGGCTTAGGGGTTATTGTTTGTTGCTTAGGTGTGTTTTTCGAGTGGCGAGAGGCTGTGAGGCCGTGGCTGAGTGTGGCTTTATCGTGAGTGGAGGGTACAGGGACGTGATCTGTTTGTGAGGTTGCTACGTATGCATGGTGAAGGTCAGTGGGCTGAGTGGCTGTTGGCCTCTTGTGTTTGTCTCGGTCCTAGGGAAAATATGTTTTATTGCTCATAGCTGGGGGTTGATGAAGAGGTTTATTGGCTGTGTCGCTTGGGTCTGGTTAGGGAGCTTACGCGTGACGGATGAGGGCTGTGAGGAAGATGAAGATTAGGGTTTCGGCTCAGAGTGAGAGGTGTGAGGGTGTTAGTTTAAGGGAAAGGGCTGGGTGCGTGAAGGAGTTTAGGTTTTAATGTTTTTGTCTTTGCCGTGAATGTGGTCTTTTTTTTAGGGTTTTAGTTTGTGTTATATTTTATAGTGAGAGGATAGAGGAATTAGGGTTATGCATGAATTATTCAAAAAGGAAATGGATCAAATAATAAGGGAGGGATTTTATTTAATTATTCAAGGAAAGAAATTATGTAATTTAGGAGGGGATTATTTAAATTAGGGGAGTGATTTGTTTATTTTAGGAATTGATTTATTTAATTTTGGTATTAGATTTAATTAGATATTAATTTAATTTAATTGGTTTAATTAATTTCAATTTAGTTAGTTTTAATTTAATTTAATTGGTTTTAATTTGTGACATGTATTTTAAATATTTTAATTATTTTTTGGATTGGGCTTGGGTGAGATGGGCTTAGTGTAGTTTTGGGCCAAGGCTAAGGGTGTATTTTAATAACGGAGGTCCAACAAGCGAGCCTGAAGCTAAACAAGCGACTAAAATCTAACAAAAATACCGGTTCCCTTCCTACGTCCGTTTCCCGCGACTTCCGCGACTCAAAAGGTGGTGCCTCCAAATGAGACTCATCATAGGGACTTATATGCAAAAATGCAGTGCCTACAACAACTACAATGACTGGATTAGAAACCTTAAAATTGTCTTACGACAAGAAAATATTTTCTATGTTCTTGAAAGACCATTTCCCATGAACCCGCAGAAGATGCTGACCAAAATACATTTGATACTTGGAAGAAACACGTCGATGATGATGAGCAAGCAGTTTGCATAATGGTTGGCTCTATGTCGGACGAACTTCAGAAAGCTCACGAAGATATGGATGCTCAAACCATCATCTTTCACTTGAAGGAGTTGTATGCAACTTCCGTTCATATCGTGAGATTCCAAGTGTCATGTGCCTTATTCCAAACAAGGTATAAGGAAGGATCTGTTAGTGGACATGTGCTTAAGATGATTGGCCACATTGAAAAATTGGCCAACCTCGGGTTCATCATGGATCATGAGATATGTCACGATCTAATTCTTTAGTCCTTACCAAAAGACTTCTCTAACTTTATTATGCAGTTTCATCTGTCTGATAAAGAAGCTACTTTAGCAGAATTGCACAATCTGATAAAGTAAACAGAGAAGGAATTGAAACCGGAGCTTAAAAACTCCGTCATGCTTACGGGTACAGACCTGAAGCCACGAGGCCCAAAGAAAAATAAGGGCAAGACCAAGGCTCTAGATCACCTAAAGCCCAATAGTAAGGTGGAGAAGAAAAATGGAAAATGGGAAATGTTTCTTTTTTGGAAAGAAGGGTCATTAGAAGAAAGACTGCAGATCCTTGAAAGCCAAGGAAGTTAGGGAAGCCCAAGAGGCCAAGAAGCCCAATGCTTCAGGTATGCTGTATATGATTGAACTATATTCTCAAAACTCTGAACCTTCTACTTGGGTGCTTGACACCGGTTGTGGGATTCACTTGTGTAACAATGTGCAGGGCTTGAGAAACAGTAGGAGACTCCGTCATTGGGAGGTTGACTTACGCATGGGTAATGGAGAAAAACTGGCTGCATTGTGCGTGGGGACTTATTCATTAGTTTTGCCGAATGGTTTAGTTTTAGACTTAGAAGATTGTGTTTATGTACCTTCTCTAGTAAAGAACATCATTTCAATTTCTTCTTTATGTAATAAAGGCTTTTCATGCCTAATAAGTTGTAATGAATGTTCTATTTATTTCAATGAAATAAAATATAGAGATGGTATTTTGAATAATGGTATCTATGTCTTACAAACTAACAAAGAATGTTCAACCTCTAATATATACAACGTTAACTCGAATAATCTCAATGAATCACTTCTATGGCACAGTCGCTTAGGTCATATCAATGAAACAAGATTAACTGAGCTACATAAGGATGGGTATTTCAGACCCTTCAAATATGAACCTTATGGAACTTGTGAGACTTGTTTACTTGGTAAAATGACCAAATTACCCTTCAAAGGTAAATGACAACGTGTAGCGGAGACATTAGAACTTATACACTCTGATGTATACGGACCAATGTTAATCACCGCTAGAGGTGGATTCTCCTACTTCATTACCTTTATCGATGATTACTCGCGATATGGGTATGTGTACCTTATGCGGTACAAATTTGAAGCCTTTGAGAAATTCAAAGACTTCAAAGCTGAAGTAGAAAACCAGCTTAATAAAAGTATTAAGTTACTAAGGTCTGACCGACGTGGTGAATACTTAAGCAATGAATTTCAAGATTACTTGAGAGAAAATGACATTTTTCCCAGTGGACTCCTCCGGGAACTCCACAACATAATGTGGTCTCCGAAAGGAGAAATCAGACATTATTAGATATGGTCCGATCAATGATGCCAGACACGGATCTACCTCTTTCATTTTGGGGTCTTACTTTAGAAACAGCAACACTACTACTAAACCAAGTTCCTTCCAAGACTGTTAGTCAAACACCATATGAGTTATGGTATGGGAAACGTCCTAGTCTTAGTTATCTAAGAGTTTGGGGATGTGACAAATATGTTAAGCTCACACAAACTAACAAATTGGATGATAGGGCAATTAAATGTAAGTTTGTAGGATATGCCTTGAACTCAAGAGCATACGTGTTCTACGTCCTAAATGAACAAATAACATTTGTCTCACGAAATGCTAAATTTCTAGAGAATGAATTCCTTTTCAAGAAATATAGTGGGAGTAAACATAGAACTAAACCCCAGGCCCCTCAAAAGGGCAGCGACGGAACAACCACAAGGTTATAAACTTAGAAGGTCTGGTAGGGAAAGATATGAGCCTGAAAGATATGGTTTCCATATTGATGAGGAACATGATCAGGTCATTGATAATGACAATCCCACCAGTTATGACGAAGCAATGTGTGACATTGATTCAGTCAAGTGGCTTGAGGCCATGAAATCCGAAATAGACTCTATGTATCAGAATCAAGTCTGGGACTTGGTGGATGCACCTGAATGGATAAAACCCATAGGCTGCAAGTGCATTTACAAGCGTAAAACTGATGCAGAAGGCAACATCCAAACCTATAAGGCTAGGTTGGTGGCGAAAGGTTTTAGACAAATCCAAGGAATTGACTATGACGAAACCTTCTCGCCTGTTGCAATGATAAAGTCCATTCGAATTTTACTGGCACTAGCTGCACACTTTGATTATGAGATTTGGCAGATGGATGTCAAAATAACTTTCTATAATGGGAACCTCGTAGAGGAAGTCTATATGACATAACCTGAGGGGTTTGCATCTAAGGATGATCATAATAAAGTATACAAGCTTAAACAATCCAATTATGGAATCAAGCAAGCCTCCAAAAGTTGGAATATACGATTTGATGAGACAATCAAAGAATTTGACTTCATCAAAAATGTAGATGAGCCTTGTGTTTATAGGAAAAGTAGTGGGAGTGCTGTTGTGTTTATTGTATTATATGTCGATGACATATTAATCATCGGGAATGATATTCCAATGATGCAAGCCACCAAGCAATGGTTATCTCAGAATTTCTCCATGAAAGATTTGGGAGAAGCAGCCTACATCCTCGGCATTAAGATCTACCGTAATAGATCTAAGAGGTTGTTAGGACTTTCTCAATCTACATACATAGATAAAGTTTTGAAAAGATTCAAAATGGAAGATTCCAAAAGAGGTAATTTACCTACTTGTTATGGAATCAAATTATCTAAGGAGCAATGTCCACATACTCATTCAGATAGAGAGCGTATGAGTAGGATCCCTTATGCTTCAGCAATAGGATCGATCATGTATGCCATGCTATATACAAGACCTGATGTATCTTATGCTCTTAGCATAACGAGCAGGTATTAGGCAAATCCTGGTGAGAAACACTAGGCAACTGTCAAAACAATCCTCAAGTATCTGAGAAGAACTAAGGATGTGTTTTTGACATACGGAGATTGTTCTGAGATTAAAGTCTTTAGTTAATGTGATGTGAGCTTTTAGACCGATATGGATGACAGCAGATCACAAACAGGATATCTATTTACTTTGAATGGCAGAGCTGTCAGTTGGAAAAGCTCAAAGCATTCAACTATATTGGACTCCACCACTGAAGCCGAGTATATTGCAGCATCTGAGGCAGCTAAAGAAGCAGTCTAGATAAAGAAGTTCATCACGGAGCTGGAAGTGCTGCCCGCGATAAAGAATGGCATCACGATGTATTGTGACAACACAGACGCTATTACTTAATCAAAGAAACCAAGGTCCCACCAGAAATCCAAGCATGAACTCAGGCGATTTCATCTCATCAGGGAGATTGTTGAGAGAAAATAAGTTATTATAGAGAAAATACCCACAAAGATAATCTTGTAGATTCTCTGACTAAAGGGCTGACTCAACAAAAGCATGATAGGCACACCCAAAAGTATGGTGTCCAGATTCATACTAGTTGGCTATAGTGCAAGTGGGAGATTATCAGGGATATGCTCTATACCCAACTTGTGGATGGGCTATATGTACATGTATTTGTAATATTTTCATTAATTAATAAAATGGCAATCTTTATTATACGTGTCTTACATAACTTATATGAATCATCAAACACTGTAATAAAGCCCTTGGAGTAATAAGATTATGGCTTCCACGCCTTATGAGAATCATTACTCTTAATTGTTCCTAGTCATAGTTTTATGAATAATCTGGGCGTTCACAAAACGGAGAGACTAGCATGATGATATGATCCGCCCTTAAGTGGGGTAGCCGATCTCATAGGCTACTAGCGGAGATGCGTCTGCTTGGTGTGTCACATGGATGCATGAGTTGCTCGTGTCCATCGAACTGACCGCCGAAAGTTTTCACATGGAGTGTTTATCCCATGTCTCTGTGAGAACTTTCATGTATCGATTGTATGACTAGTCCTTAGACTTGAAGTCTTTACATCTTATGTGTGGATCAAATAACTTTGACATTCCCCTTTCCCGGTTTAAAAGATCCGGTCATAAATGTATGATTGGGTCATTTTTTGAAACACATGAAGTTTGTAAAGATACAACAGAGAATCGCCACTCTCTCGGATAATATTTTCTTATAAGAGTAGTATTCCAGTTCGCGCGTTGATATGTGTGATCAGTGCTTGAGACTGTGGCCGTAGCGGAAGAATCATGTGAGATTCTTGGGTAGCACGATTCATGACACTATCAACATCATACTTTTGACTATACGGTGTGGATACAGTGAGGCGAGGACCGTATCATATGTAAATCGCATACATAATGGGTATATATATATTTCCTTCTCATTTGGGGGCCTTGGCATTTTGCTAGATGTCAACCTAGGTCATTGAAATGGAACGACCATCTGATCGGAGGATAATTTATGTTCGATTAATTATCACGATTCATTTCATGTCCAACTTGAGGGAACCCAAAAGGTCACACACAACAAAGTCGAAATCATGGTTAACAGTGCACCATACAAATTTTTACAGCATATATGATTGCTGTAGGAATGTTCATAATGGTTCAATGTGTTTAATTATTGAACAGATCATTATGGGGTTCCATAGTGGCTTAGGGATTGGTGAATGATGATAGGTCACTTTGGGAATTGGAATAAATAAATAAATAAACGATATAGTAATTTTTTTTTATTTGTTATTTATTTTGAATTCCAATTCGGCCCAAACTCTTATTATTAGGTTTTATAATCTCATTAAACCACTAAATTAAGATCCAATGACTAAGATTAAATTAACTTTTACCCCACATCGGATTCTTAATTAATTTTGTTGTCTTTGGAGCACCTATCTAAACCCAAATAAATCTTTACAAATTTTTGCACCAAACATTTCATATCTTGGGTTTATATAAGTGAGCAACTCTAAAGTTTAAGAGTAAGCCACTGATTTTGAGGATTCTTAAGTCTAATTGACCAGAGGAATCTCGAGTTAAAAGTTTTGAGGTATTTGCCTAGGCTAGCACCAAGGGAAATACCCGTGCACTCATGGCGTACTCTTGCCGTTGAGTTTTTGTTTTGGTGTGTGCATCTTTGGAGGGCCACATACTTGGGTGCTCTTTGGAATGTGGAAGAGCTTGCTGAGTTCGAGAAAATCTTATAGATTGGAGGGAGGACGCAGGAGTCTTCGGTTCAAGTAAGTCTTTTTCTTTCTTTATTTTAATTAGAGTTCTTATGATAGTTAGCATGTTTAGGTTTATATTATTTGCATGATTTATGAGTTTTTATGCTTAGAATGTATAGTAACATGCCTAGGCTTGTAGAATCAAAACAAATGGGTCTTGGGCAATGGGATAGCGCATCATAATTTAATTTATTTAATTTTCCGCTGCGCATCTCGCGGCCGCTTCCCAAAATGATATCAGAGCACCTTTTTGTTTTGATTAGTTCTCTCTCATTTGAACTCGAAATTGGGTGTGTAAAAGCTCGTTGGAAAGTTAACACCCTGAACTTAATTTTAGGCACAGTGTTTGAATGATTTGGTTAAGATTTGAATTGTGAAATTCATTTAAAGTTGACGCATCTGTAAAAAAACATGAATAGTAAATTATTTGAATAAATAAATTCAATATCATAATTAAATATTAATCAATTTATTTAATGCCTAAAATAATTCCAACATATCAAAACTCATATGCTTGATGATTCTATGTATGATTAGAATTGGCATGATTATTTTAGGGTGAAAGCATCTAGAGACTTTCTAAGGAAATAGAGAGTGTATTGCTTATCCCTTAGCTAAGTAATTATTCTGTGATGAACTTAGAGATTTATTACCTTTAAGGCTAATAAATATAAATCACTTGTTTATAATAAAAGACATTATAAAAGATACAAGTGGGTGGGACCAAAGCGTTAATAAAACTTTCCAAACTAAAGTTAATTTACCAATATATTTCTAGAGTTAGATAATGATTTGGTGTCTTCCTTCACTCACTACCTTCTTATAGCCAAAAGGAAAAGCTGTGAAGACATCTAGATAATCATTTACTCAAAGCTTACCTTAAAGCATATTTAAAGTGTTGGACTAATTTGGAGGATCTATTGCTTATTCCTGTCACCAAGGCAATAAGAGCCTAAGAGGTAAGGGTTTAAGAGAGTTCGCTCCACCCTCCCTCTGGGGAATTTTCAATGGAGGAATCTATTTGACAGTTATTCACTTAAACTTGCTAAAATCCTCAATAATAATTTAAGTCTAAAATTTGCCTCCCATTGTAAAGTATAGACCCAAATGGCTTAAACCGTATTGGCAGGACTAGGCTTTACCAGACTGACCAATACCAATTTGTCCCTAAATCATACTATTGACAATGGTTTGACTTTTCTAAGTCATAAGACGCAGCGACCCTTAGGCATGGTCTTATAACTTAGTGGTAAAGATTGGGTGTCCATGAGGACTAGCATAAGCTATGGCATGTTTGATTGCCCAACCCAATGATCAAGGTATTGTGATTTATATAATAAATTGGTTGGGAACCTACCTAATTATCGTATTTTATAACGACCGGCCCTAGTCGGAGTTATGAAATGATGATAATGGGATCCTTGCCCATAAGAAATCCATCAAATTGGGGTTGATGCAATTTACTTAAAATTTTAAAAAAAAATTGAGTGGGAGCAACTTCATAATATTAAAAGCTCATGTTATTATGAAACATTAATGAAAACATATTCCTAATTTTAACATTCTCTCTTAACAAGTGGGTTAAAATATTTCACAAACATTCAAATGGAAAACAGAGTATCACTTCATTCCATCCTTGATGAGCACAAGCTCAAAGGGGAAAACTACAATGACTGGTTTAGAAACCTTAAAATTGTCTTACGACAAGAAAAGATTTGCTATGTTCTTGAAAGACCATTTCCCCCTGAACCCGTAGAAGATGCTGACCAAAATACATTTGATGTTTGGAAGAAACACGTCGATGATGATGGGCAAGTAGTTTGCATAATGCTTGGCTCTATGTCGGACGAACTTCAGAAAGCTCATGAAGATATGGATGCTCAAACCATTATCTTTCACTTGAAGGAGTTGTATGCAACTTTGGTTCATATCGTGAGAATCCAAGTGTCATGTGCCTTATTCCAAACAAGGTATAATGAAGGATCTGTTAGTGGACATGTGCTTAAGATGATTGGTCACATTGAAAAATTGGCCAACCTCAGGTTCATCATGGATCATGAGATAGGTCACAATCTAATTCTTCAGTCCTTACCAAAAGACTTCTCTAACTTTATTATGCAGTTTCACCTGTCTGATAAAGAAGCTACTTTAGCAGAATTGCACAATATGATAAAGCAAGCAGAGAAGGACTTGAAACCAGAGCTTAAAACCTTCGTCATGATTACAGGTACGGACATGAAGCCATGAGGCCCAAAGAAAAATAAAGGCAAGGCCAAGGTTCCAGATCACCTAAAGCCCAATGGTAAGGTGGAGAAGAAAAATGGAAAGAGGAAATGTTTCTTTTGTGGAAAGAAGGGTCATTGGAAGAAAGACTGCATATCCTTGAATGCTAAGGAAGCTTGGGAAGCCCAAGAGACCAAGAAGCCCAATGCTTCAGGTATGTTGTATATGATTGAACTATATTCTCAAACCTCTGAACCTTCTACTTGAGTGCTTGACACCGGTTGTGGGACTCACTTGTGTAACAATGTGCAGGGCCTGTGAAATAGTAGGAGACTCCGTCATGAGGAGGTTGACTTAAGCATGGGTAATGGAGCAAAACTGGCTGCATTGTGCGTGGGGACTTATTCATCAGTTTTGCCGAATGGTTTAGTTTTAGACTTAGAAGATTGTGTTTATGTACATTCTCTAGTAAATAACATCATTTCATTTCTTCTTTATGTAATAAAGGCTTTTCATGCCTAATAAATTGTAATGAATGTTCTATTTATTTCAATGAAATAAAATATGGAGATGATATTTTGAATAATGGTATCTATGTCTTACAAACTAACAAAGAATGTTCAACCTCTAATATATACAACGTTAACTCGAATAATCTCAATGAATCACTTCTATGGCACAGTCGCTTAGGTCATATCAATGAAACAAGATTAACTAAGCTACATAAGGATAGATATTTTAGACCCTTCAAATATGAACCTTATGGAACTTGTGAGTCTTGTTTACTTGGTAAAATGACCAAATTACCCTTCAAAGGTAAATGACATCGTGCAACAGAGATATTAGAACTCATACACTCTGATGTATGCGGACCAATATCAGTCACCGCCAGAGGTGGATTCTCCTATTTCATTACCTTTATCGATAATCACTCGCGATATGGGTATGTGTACCTTATGTTATACAAATATGAAGCCTTTGAGTAGGAGAAACAAGTCGAGGACTTAGTAAGAAATGACTACCTCAGTGAGTATGTTGATCATGAGGTCATGAGGATGAGGCAGCGCCAATAGCGACAGTCATCAGGCCGGGTACATATCACCTTGATCAGCTGGACGGTACCCAGCTAAAAAATCCTTGGAGCGCTGAGATACTGAGAAGGCATTTCCAATAGAGCCTCTCTTAAAATGACCCTCAAAGACCTGTTCATTCTTGCTTGTTTATTATTTGGGTGGGAAATACTTGTTTAATATTCTTGGGAAATATTCACGGTCGGGGTACATCAAGAGGTGTAGACATGTGGGAAAGACGCGAAACCCGTGGCACACCAATCTCTGGTGTCATTATCAAATCCCCGAGCTGGAACGTCCACCAATGACTTGCACTCTTAGGGAATTCGAGATACATCAAAGGGTGTAGGACATGTGGGAAAGGCGCGAAACCTGTGGCACACCAATCTCTGGTGTCATTATCAAACCCCCGGGCTGGAGTGTCAACACCCAATGACTTACACCTTTGGGGAATCAGAGCGAGAAGACTTGCGTAGTGTTTGACGCCTCGGGTATCCATATCACACTCGGTGAGAGAGTCAGCGTGGCATTTGGTGCCCTAAGGTAATCATAAAATGTATGGGTTGAAGATAGATGCGGTACTACGATATCTTCTGGGTTCGCATAGCACGATGAATACCCACTTGCCACTGTGGCATTTGCAACATCGAGATAGGCCTAGCACGGGGAAAGGAAATGCCCCCGTGGTGCTGGTCATCCCATTTCGAACCTGTCAAGCATAGCACGGGGAAGGTAGGAAGGCCTCAGTGGCGTTTGCGAGACTGAGGTTTTTTTCCTAGCATGGGGACATTCTTTATGGCGTTGGTCACCCATCTGGTCTGTAGCTCGGTTCACCGGGACGTCTGGATTGTAAGATTCAGAATTATTATTTTGGATAACGTGGGGTATGACGCTATCTTAAGTTCCCTAATTATTTTTTGGGTCAGTATGAAGTATGTGATACGTCACATCCGTTGTCTATGTCTTTTGTTTTTGTTTTTGTTTTGCTGGACAACATGGTGTGAGATGCCATTACAAGTATCCATTGAGATGGCCGAGGCTGAAAATATTCCCTCATGGCTAAGTCTTGGTAAGGAATTTAATGCAGTGGGGCTGCATTCGTTCCACCGAGGCCATGTTTGAATGGCATAATGAGGGAACATTCCCTTATGGCCAAGTGATTGTATCGACTCAGGGTCGGGTGATGTCCCACCGAGGCCTTATTGTGTTAGTTGGCATGAGGTTGAAGTTTCTCCCCTATGACAAAATGTTAAATGGCATAATGAGGGAACATACCCTTATGGCCAAATGATTATATCGGCTCGGGGTCGGGCCACCGAGGCCTTATTATGTTAGTTGGCTTGGGGTTGGAGTTTCTCCCCTATGTTCAAGTGTTAAATGACATGAGGAGGGAACATTCCCTTGTGGCCAAGTGATTATGTCGGCTCGGGATCAGGTTATATCCCACCGAGGCCTTGTTGTGTTAGTTGACATGGGGTTGGAGTTTCTCCCCCATGGCCAAGTGTTGAATGGTACAAGGAGGGAACATTCCCTTGTGTCCAAGTGATTGTATAGGCTCAGGATCGGGTTATGTCCCACCGGGTTGGAGTTTTTTCCCCATGGCTAAATGTTAAATGGCACAAGAAGGGAACATTCCCTTGTGGCCAAGTGATTTTATCGGCTCGGGGTCGGGTTATATCCCATCGATGCATTATTATGTTTGTTGGCATAGGATTGGAGTTTCTGCCCCATGGCTAAGTGTTGAATGGCACAAGGAGGGAACATTCCCTTGTGTCCAGGTGATTATGTTGCTCAGGGTCGGGTTACATCCCACCGAGGCCTTGTTATGCTAGTTGGCATGAATGTGGATGTTGGTTGAGTGAAATGCCGCTGTGTTTGAATAATGTTGAATATACTAAGTAAAGCATCCTAAGAGTGGAATTACATTATATGGGGCTCATGCATCGGTTTTTGCTAGTAGTAAGATCCTTTAGGGGAATGACTGGGTTAACTTTGATTAAATTTTCTAAGTGTTGATCAAATTTTATCAAGTCAGCATGATAAAATGGAAGCTACTCTGGCTTAAGTCTTTGATTAGTGTGTGCTTCAGAAGGAGAATTGCAAATACAAAAATTATATTAATTCATTAAAGAGTTTTTATAATGGGACCCTCGGAGTTACCCACATACAAAAAATGAAGGAAAAAATACGGGGTCAAGCAGAAGGGCCATGAGCATCTTGAGGAGCAGCAGTAGATGTTGAGGGGCCAGAGGTATCCTCCGGAGGAGCAGCAAAAGATCAGGAAGGGCCATAAGTCTCTTCAAGAGGAGCAGCAGCAGATGATGAGGGATCATGATCCCCTTGAGTGGAAGGCATCATGAATATTGGCTCGGGGTCTTCTGAAATAGGGCCGAAGGCCTCCTCTTGCGTTATTTCTATTGGATTTTCTAGGTCAAACCAATATCAATTAAGCAATGAAACATGTGAATACAACAAAGTAAGAATGCGGAAAATACTCACTTTGATCGGATTTTGGATGCGTTGAACATAAAAATTTTCCTCCATGGAATTCGGCCAAGCTCATTGTGTTGATCTTCAAGCTCCAAGCTTTGAGTGTTAATTTCAAGCTCAAGGATTGGTTTCCCTATCACCTTTGAATGACTCATTGTGTGTGCTAGCACTCATGTTTTTTGAATCAAAAATCAAAGAGAATGAACCCTAGGTTCACGCCCAACTTGAGAGAAAAAGAAGAAGGCCATTCGGCCATAGAAAGAAAGAGAGAGAGAATGAAAAATTGTGTGTTGTGTTTTTGATTTCCAAAATCAAATACCATTTACCAAATTTCCAAAAAGTTGGTACAAGTCAAGCTTGTGTAAAAAACAAGCAATCTCCAACAACTTACATCACCAAAAAGTTAGATAAAGTTGACTAGTGATGTGACTTGTGATGTGACATGTTGGCTCCACTTGATTCAAAATCCGAGTGGGCCCGCAACACATCCCGGGTTCGGGTTCACTAATTCCGAATTAACAAATTTTCCGTTGCGACGTAATTAAATCAAATTTAATTAAATAATTATGCCTAGTAAAATTACTATTCAAGTCGCTAGCGAATTAATTCTAAATTAACTCTCGTTCGCCCGAAGTAAAATCTAATTTTAATTCCGTTATGAAAGCTAATTTCATATAATATATATATATTATATGATTAATTTATCAATCGATTAATTCCAAATAATCGTTTGATCTCTTTAAATAGTATTTTATCTCAGATAAATTTCTCCGCAATTAATCCTAGATTAATTTTCTCTCTCTTATAATTAATCCCAGATTAATTATGTTCGAGTCATACGTCATCGATGAATCTTCGGGAAGCGACCCATGAGATCCATGGATATGTTGGTAGTAAATCCGGTCGTCGGACTATCCGAACACGTACGTACCTAGTACTACGTTTTAACCGATTTACAAGACATGGTTGGCTTCTAGCAAAGCACTGTGCTTACCCAATTCTCCAGAAATATTATTTTAAGGAATATGTAATCTGTATCAGGTGTAGTATACATAGTATTGCGTATTGCGATCCAGTATCGGATGTCACATGCTAGGTCTGGGGCTGGAATTGTGTCTGCTCCGTACGAAACATATATCGGATCTCTGGTAATTAGTCTCTATAATCGGATAAACATGACCTAGTCATATTATCCCGATAGCTGCAGCATACAAGAGTACCAGTTCCTTATCCTACGTGACCATCATCTCCATACGACTGAAGTGATACTTCCATCTTGACATCACACCCAATACATTACGACTCTTAATATACCCAGAAGAGGCGTACACAGAACGTGTTAAGGCCCTGGACGACCAAAACCAAAGTATATTGATTGTCGCAAGTATTAGCGATGTAAGTCTCAAGTTAAGACCAAATACACCTACCCTGATTCGGACTTCCATAGACACATAGTCATACTACCAATGGAATTCCGAGGGGTCTATCCAGAGCGAAGCTGTTTCCGTACCATCGGTAAACACAACCTCCTATCACACTTGCATAAGTATCCAATACTTAAATATATGAGAACTATGCTGTTATGGTCCCACAACGCGCACAAGTGCAATACTAGTCTATTCCGCATTATCGATGTCCAATCTCGATAATACTATGACTAGGGATATTTTACTGATTAAACCTTAGTGGATTAATACTGTCTCATATCTTATTAATCCGGTACTAATCATATGGACGTTTATCATTTATATATCCCGGTAATCCAATTACAAATGATAAAAGAGCAATTTCCTTTGTCACATAGTTAATTTGTACAACAACACCATGTTCTGTACAAATAGTGATGCTATGGGTCATAATTGTCCAACAATCTCCCACTTGGCTTATAGCCAATCAATCAAGTGTCATACACTTGAACTATGTACGGTTCACTCAAACTTCTGCTGAGAAACTGCTTTCGTCAGCGGATTTGCATGGTTGTCATCTGATGCGATTTATTCGATCACCACATCGCCACGATTTATGATCTGACGAATCAGATGAAATAATTGATGTATATATTTGGATCATTGATGAGACCATTAATTCTTTAGCATGTGTTGTAGCCTAGCTCAGTCGCTAACAGAACTACACCTAATCTAATTTGGATTATTATAGATCCAAATCGCTTCTATTGCTGCCTCAGCTGCAGCAATATTCCGGTTGTGTTGTTTATTCGGCAACAGTATCTTTCTTGGAAGATTTCCAGCTCACTGTTCCGTTATTCAAACTATATAGTATCCTTATTATGACTTATAGTCGTTTTTATCAGTTTGGAAACTTGCAGCGGTGAACCCAGTCACTTCAAGTTCTCATTCTCCATAGCTTAAGAAAGCATCCTTAGTTCCTCTAAGATACTTAAGGATGTTCTTAACATCAATCCAGTGACCATCACTTGGATTGGTCTGATTGTGACTCTATATCCTCAAAGCATATGAGACACCAGGTCGCGTACATATCTTTCAATGTACGAGTTCTCGGAGAGTGCCAACACCTTTTAGATCTATCCCATTAGATCCTTATTCCTAGAATAAAGGTTGTCTCTGCCAAGTATTCTATGGAGAATTTTAAATAAAGCCAAGCTTTCACCGATTGTATTACGGGAATGTCATTTCCAAGAAATGATATATCATCATTATATAGGACAATCATTGTCAGTGCGCTCCCACTAACCTTCTTATATACACAAGAATCATCTTTGTTTTGAATTAAATCATATACCATTATGGTTACATCAAAACACTGGTTCCAAGAACGCAATGCTTGCTTCAATCCATAAATGGATTGAATTAACTTGCAAACCTTGTTTGCATGTTTTGGTACAACAAAACCGTCAGGATGTTGTAAACATCCTCCAAAAGGTTTCCGTTTAAGAAAGCGATTTTGACGTTCAGGTGCCATATTTCATAAATGAAACATGCAGCATTAGCAAGCATTATCTAAATGGATTTAACCATGGCAACTAGTAAAAGTTTTCGTCGTAATCGACACAATGTTGATAACGATACCTTTTCGCTACAAGCCTAGCTTTGTACGTTGGTATGTTACCATCCATGTATGTCTTCCTTGAAGACTTATATAGTACCTATAGGAACAATGCCTTCCGGAACAATAACCAGTGTCCAAACTTGGTTGGTATACATGGAATCCATTTCGAATTTCATGACACTTTGCCATGATAGGTAGTCGATACCTTGTATCACTTCCTCATACGTAGCCAGTTCACATTCCTCAATAAGATTGACATCTTCATGAGGTGAGATCAGAAACCCATAACTCCCAGGTTGTTTTCCGACTCTCTCCGACTTACGCGGTTCTTGTGTATTCAAAGATTAGGGTAAAATTTCATCCCTGATGAACTGTTTATGTTCCATTAAGGAATCGGTGCCTAGAATAGTATTACTCCAATTTTCATCGAGGTTTACTTTCCTCCCACTTACCATTGCATATAGGTATTCGTCTTAGGAAAACCGCATAGAGAGCAACAATTACATTGTTCTCTTGGGAGTTGTATAAGTACTATACTTTGGTTTCCTTAGGATAACCTACAAATTAGGCACTTACCCGATTTGGGTTTTAGTTTGTTATCATCCAAACATATGCCTAGCATTCCCAAATCTTCAGAAATGAGAAAACCCGGTTTCTTTCCTGTTCATATCTAATATGGAATATGTCTAACAGATTTTTATGGAACCTTATTCAAAAAAAGTATTGCACTGTTTAATGCGTATCCCTAGAAGGAAAATGGTAGCTCAGAGCGACTCATAATTAACCTTACTATGTCCAACAAGGTTCGGTTTCTCTGTTCGGACACACCGTCAAAATGAGGTGTTCCGAGAGGAGTCCTTTTTGAAAGAATACTATACTCTTTCAAATATTCGAGAAACTTTTTGTTTAAGTATTTTCCACCACGGTCTAACCGTGAGGGTTTAATACTTCAGTCGGTCTGTCTGTCTACTTCATATCGAAACTCTTTGAATTTATCAAAAGTTTCCGATTCGTGTTTCAAAAGAAACACATAACCATAACGCGATGCCACATCCGTAAAGGTTACGAAGTGTTCATATCCACCTCTAGCCTAGCTAGATATGGGCCCACTTACGTCACTATGAACGAGGGCTAACAGATCGGTGGCACTTTCACTTTCACCAAGTAAAAGGCGTTTTAGGCACTTTGCCTAATAAATTAGATTCGTAGACATTATTTGATTAGAATCAAATCCGTCCTAGTACCCACTATTCGAAAGTGTGGATATACGAGTCTTGTTAATGTGTCCCAGACAACAATGCCACAAATAAGACTCATCTGATTAATTCAGTTTGAGCTATTTGTTTGTCATGTCATACGTTTGAGATTTATTTATATTCAAAATATAAATAATGTTATTCACATCTAATGTGTTATCTCAATATCATCTTTATAAAATAAAACACTTAGTGTTCTAGAATATAAAGGTATACCCGCAACGGGTTAAAGTTAGATATAAAGATAATATTTCTAGTCAAACTAGGTATATTATAACAATTTCCTAATTTATGTACATGCCCAAAAGGTAGTTCCTAAACTTAGGTTTCTACGGTTAAAACAGCAACTCTCGTCCCATTTTCCACTCGCAGGTCGATCTCAACTAAAGTCAGTCTCCTCATAATCAGCAGATTCTGCACATCAGTACATATTTATGTACCACATATAGTATCAAAAATCTAATTTTGAAACTAACAGTGAACATGTTTATGACAATCATACTAGAAGCCGAAGCCTTGCCCTGCTTTTACTTCCTTCATGTCAGCCTTGTCAATACGACAATCACGCTTTCAGTGACTCTGTTTGCCACAATTTAGGCAGACATCTAGGGATATGTCATTTGTCTTCCCAGAAGACTGTGATGATTTTGCCTTTGCCGCTTTTAGAAGCTCTATCTTTTCCTCCATGAGCATAGCCAACAACTCTCCAAGAGTTTTCTCTTGGTTCATAATGATCCTGCCGAAGCTTACGGGTAAAGACTATAAGATCAAATCTTTGGTAGTCTCGGCCACGTAGGTAATGCCCAGCTAACCTGGCTGATCGATGTCAGCAATCATCTGCGACACCTAGTGCTCGATAGATGTACCCTCTGACATACACGAGCGAAAGAGCTTCTTTTGCAATTTGTACTTCTAAGATCTATGTATAGATCTATGAAGATCCTTCAATTTCAATATCATACTATGAGGATCTTATCCTTAATTCTGACGTCGGAATTAAAGAGTCATTGCGGTAAGCATAATGGATTGAGCACTAAAGTTATCATCACCATGAGTCTTCCAAAACTCATGCTCCACTATTTGCTCAACTCCGGGCTCAGGCCCGAGATATAACTCTATCAAATAAAGTAACTTCTCGGTTCCTAGGACTATCCCGAGGTTCTATTCCCAATTTGAAAATTAAAGCTGTTTAAAGACATTTTCCCCATGATTATGTTGTAACGCTAATCTTTCAGTTATCTTGATTCCAATAGTCCAACTATCCAATCAACGATTTCGGGTACAATCAAATATAATGATTACTATAGTCTAACTATATAATAACCTACTATTTGATTGGTTAAATTCAAATATATTGATTACTATAATCCAATTATATAATCAACTATAAATGAAGTAGTTTGAATACAGTCCAACTGTTTAATTAAAACAACAATTAAATATTAGTCCAACTAATATATTATTAATTAATGACGAAAAATGAAATGAGCGCGTATTGGCAAGTATCTAAACGAAATTGCAAATTTAATACTTGTCCCCACTATTTTTCGGCGAGCCTCTAACCCTCTATTGAGTACTCGAGAAACCTAGTTTCCTAGTGGGCTAGGATCCCGTTAAATAACACACAACCTTGACTTTTGCCAACAAGCTGTATGATATTTAACTAGGTAGATCTCTAAGATCAATTGGATCTCATCCAATTCCTAGATCCAGTAGGTGGACATCCAAGTCCGAAACATATATCTAATATATGCCAATATATCCAATATATTCCCTAACTTTTTTCCTCTGAATCAACTAAGCCTTGGCTTTGGCACAACAAGCTTAATGATTCCAGTTAAGCGGACCCATTGACTTTGGAAAGCTTCGTAATCGATGTCGATGGACAAGAAGTGATCTTGACTTTGGCCAACAAATCACAACTTGGACAAGACATGCGATATGGAACAAAGCCTTCATGATTCAAACACATCCGCGATGGACAAAGGTCTTGACTTTGGCCAACAAACCAGTGCCAATCTTGGATCTTGAGAATGAATCATTCAATGGAAGGAAATCGCTTAATATTTGTTGAGGGTTTTTCGCGTAATTGGCAACCAATTAATTATCTTTGATTAGGTCTCATCATATACCCTTAAACATGCATTCTAAAAGCATAATAAGGCACGGTAAATAAATTAATAATGATACACGGATGGATATATATAAAATATTTTGTTCCTAGAACAAATCTCTCCATTTCCTCTCTCCCGCTAGCACAAATCTCACTTCTACCCAATTACATAACACTTCTAAAGAAACCTCATTTACATTGAGGGGAATAGGTGAGAAGAGAAATACAAAGAATCAAGAGGTAATAGGCTGGACACGCAGGTCCAATTTAATAAATTCTAAATTTATTACAACAATTTCCAAAATTGCCCTCACCCATCTAATATCCATCCGATATACATTATTCATACATCACATCCATGTATTCACAAGAAACATGTTATTAATCAATCTAATCCAATTAATTAATCTTTAATTAATGACCTTCCAATGTTCAAACAACGATTTGATTTACGCGAGTCCAACTCGTTTAAGAATAAGTACTCAAAGTACGAATTCTTGAATTATATCAAACTACAATATTAAATCTAATTTAATTTTTATTCAATACTAATTCTTTATTTAATTCCAAATTAAGTAATTACACTTTATTAATGAGCCTTTGCGACTTAGATTCTAAATCTAATCTTAACGGGTCTCAAAGCCCAATTAACATCCAATGTCAATTTAATTAAAGTCCAATGGGCTTTCAATTAATTTATAAGGCATGGACTTTGGCAACCAAAGCCCAATAAGGAATCACCCTAATTAATTAAATGTGAATACAAGATCAATTAAGCAATGAAACATGTGAATACAACAAAAGAAGAATGCGGAAAATACTCACTTTGATCGGCTTTTAGATGCGTTGAAAAGAAAAATTTCCTCCATGGAATTCGGCCAAGCTCCTTGTGTTGATCTTCAAGCTCCAAGCTTTGAGTGTTAATTCCAAGCTCAAGGATTGGTTCCCTATCACCTTTGAATGATTCATTGTGTGTACTAGCACTAATGTTTTTTGAATCAAAAATCAAAGAGAATGAACCCTAGGTTCACGCCCAACTTGAGAGAAAAAGAAAAAGGCCATTCAGCCATAGAAAGAAAGAGAGAGAGAATGAAAAATTGTGTGTTGTGTTTTTTATTTCTAAAATCAAATACCATTTACCAAATTTCCAAAAAGTTGGTACAAGTCAAGCTTGTGTAAAAAACAAGCAATCTCCAACAACTTACATCACCAAAAAGTTAGATAAAGTGACTAGTGATGTGACTTGTGATGTGACATGTTGGCTCCACTTGATTCAAAATCCGAGTGGGCCCGCAACACATCCCGGGTTCGGGTTCACTAATTCCGAATTAACAAATTTTCCGTTGCGACGTAATTAATCAAATTTAATTAAATAATTATGGCTAGTAAAATTACTATTCACGTCTCTAGCGAATTAATTCTAAATTAATTCGTTCGCCCGAATTAAAATCTAATTTTAATTTCGTTATGAAATCTAATTTCATATAATATATCGAATATATTATGTTATCGATTAATTCCAAATTAATCGTTTGATCTCTTTAAATAGTATTTTATCCCAGATAAAATTTCTCCGCAATTAATCCTAGATTAATTTTCTCTCTCTTATAATTAATCCCAGATTTATTATGTTCGAGTCATACGTCATCGGTGAATCTTCGGGAAGCGACCCATGAGATCCCTGGATATGTTGGCAGTAAATCCGGTCGTCGGACTATCCGAACACGTACGTACCTAATACTACGTTTTAACCGATTTACAAGACATGGTTGGCTTCTAGCAAAGCACCGTGCCTACCCAATTCCCTAGAAATATTCTTTTAAGGAATATGTAATCTGTATCAGGCGTAGTGTACGTAGTATTACGTATTGCGATCCAGTATCGGATGTCACATGCTAGGCCTGAGGCTGGAATTGTGTCTGCCCCGTACGAAGCATATATCGGATCTCTGGTAACTTGTCTCTATAATCGGATAAACATGACCTATTCATATTATCCCGATAGCTGCAGCATACAAGAGTACCAGTTCCTTATCCTACATGACCATCATCTCCATATGACTGAAGTGATACTTCCATCTTGACATCAAACCAATACACTACGATTCTCAATATACCCAGAAGAGGCGTACACAGAACCTGTTAAAGCCCTGGACGACCAAAACCAAATTATATTGATTTTCGCAAGTATTAGCGATGTAAGTGTAGGCACTGCATTTTTGCATATAAGTTCCTATGATGAGTCTCATATGGAGGCACTACCTTTTAAGTTACGGAAGCCGCGGGAAACGGACGTCGGAAGGGAAGAGTTAAGAATTGACACACTGTCGGATTTAATTCGCTAGATTAGCTTTGGGTTCGCTTGTTGGGCCTCCGTTTTAAAACACAAAGCTATCCCAAGCCCAATCCAAAAATAATTAAAACACATGTCACAAATTAAATTAAAATTAAATCCAATTAAATTAAAACCAATTAATTTGAAATTACATTAAATTGAAATTAAATTAAACTAAATCCAATTATTAAATCTAATTAAATTAAATTCCAAAATTAAAATAAATCCATTCCTAATTTAAATAATTCACTCACCAAATTTAATATATTTGCCCATCTAAAATACAAATATCATTTCCTTTAATAAACTAAATAAAATCCATCATTTTTTTAATTGATTTCTTTCCTTATTCAAAAATCCATGCAAACCCTAACCCTAATTGAGAACTATAAAAATAGCACAAATCCAACCCTAAATCTCCCTAGGGACTATTCACGACACTCACAAAGAGAACAAAAACAAAAAAAAACACTCATCAGCTCTCTCCTCCCTCTCTGAAAACCATTTCACACAAAAAACCCTAAACACTCATCAGCTATCTCTCTCGCCTCTCTCAACAAACAAACCTTAAACTCTCGGCTTCAATCTCTCATCTCCCTCAGCCACACACGTTACAAAACCTGACCAGCCCTTCAACTCATCAATAAACGCCAAGACACTCACGCCAAATTACCCCCACGTAACCCTTGCCTCAATGCATCAGCCACAGCCTTAACTCCACGTAAATCTCCTTCACATATAGCTCAACCCACTTCCATAAATAGACGAGAAAACCCCCTCCACTCACGCCATAAACAAACCCTCCAATGCACGCATAAAAAAAACCTAAATTGAGCAACCCCTCATCACGCATGACCCTGCAACCCTCACCGACTCTCAGAACCAAAGACCCTCACTGCTCACGCCACGTACAAGCTCAAAACAGCCTCACACCAGCCATTGACCAACAGCAACCCTCACGCTTACCTACACCCTAAGCCTTAACCGAACCAAATAAGAAGCCAACACACTGCCTCACCCACACGTAAGCCATAGTCACGCACAGCCCCATTCACGCAGCCATTACTTCACGCCATTAGCCACAAATCAGCCCCTGACCTGCACATAAATCCCCATGAATCCAGCCCCTCCATTCACCAAAAATCAACCACCGAAACAGTCCCTTAAAACAGACACAAACACCACCCTAAAACGGTGAGAAAACAACCCCAAAAAATTGCCAAAACAGTCCTTTATTTCCCATAAAATAGTGACCTGAAAATACAACAAAACAGCAGTGAAACGAAGGGAAAATGGTAGCTTGAGCAGCGAAACAGCGAAGAAAGATGTGGACCAGTGAACCAGAAAAGTTGCGGAGTGTTAGCCCTTCCGACGGACTTGTAACGCGCTTCTGAAAGTCGACATAAAAGATTAGACCTGAGGGTACTTTTTACATCAATTTTCATTCGTATTTCTATTGTTTATTATTTGCATGAGTATTGTGGAATGATGTGTGTTGTGGCCCTTGAATAAAATGGAAAATGTGTCGCCTCTTGTGGTATATAGGATGGAAACCCGGACATAAATTCCTTAGCCGAATCCGAATGGACGGTAGTGCGGTCTGTACTTGGGATACAACTCCACGTACCACTTGAGTAAATGGGGCATATTTTGTTTTATGTTATCTTGATTCATTTACTATCCGCTATTTAATTTCTGCATGTTATTTGTTTGTGTAATGATGAGATAAAGCGCATGGGCTTAGTAAGTTGGATTAAAGGTCATCCATTTTGATAGGTTAAAATCCTTTACCACGATGCTTTGCCGCGCCGAATGATGTATATTCGATTGAATGTAAGATGTGTTCAATCGGGTATACGAAGTCCGATATTGTTGTCTTTATTTTTTATATGCATTATGTTATTAGCGCATTGCTTAGTAAGTTGGATTAAAGGTCCTCAATGTCAATGGGTTAAAATCCTTTACCACGATGCTTTGCCGCGCCAGATGATGTATATTCGGTTGAATGTAAGATGTGTTCAATTGGGTAAACGAAGTCCGATATTATTGTCATTATTTTTATATGTATTATGTTATTAGCGCATGGGATTAGTAAGTTGGATTAAAGGTCCTCCATGTCGAGGGGTTAAAATCCTTTACCACGATGCTTCGCCGTGCCGGATGATGTATATTCGGTTGAATGTAAGATGTGTTCAATCGGGTATAAAGTCCGATATTGTTGTCTTTATTTTTTATATGCATTATGTTATTAGCGCATGGGCTTAGTTAGTTGGATTAAAGGTCCTCTATGTCGAGGGGTTAAAATCCTTTACCGATGCTTTTCCGCGCCTTTTAGCCCGTTATTATTGATTATGTGTCATCTATTCATCTGTTCACGTATGTGTCATGTTGTTTACTGCATTTTGGAGGTCACTGCTGTAACCCAGTTTCACGAACGCATGTTTTCCGTCTCAGTTCATTCGAACGCGTTTACAAACGCTACTCGAAAGCAAACTTTCTATTTACTGTTCGAACGTGGCTACGAATGCCGCACGAACGCCCACGGTAAACAGGCCCTCTTCCATCACATCTCATGCACGGTTACTCATTTTGTCATTTACCTTTTTGATTGTTGATGTTCTCGCAGTTAGTCATTCATTGTGTTCACAAGATCACATGTTCGTTTCCATGGTGCATGTTTACATGATAGTTATCTACTTATGCTTCCGCATTCATCCATTCAACATGTTCATGAAGTTATATGATTGCCGTTATTCCGATTTGCTTTCATGCGTGATTGTACAATTATTATCTACTGGCATGCTTATGATCAAATGTAATGTGCTTATGACATTGTATGCTTGCCGTATTTCAATTCATCTTTATGCATGCAAATTCGGACATAGATTATATGCAAATAGGTTGTATGCAAATTCGGACATAGATTATACGCAAATAGGTTGTATGCAAATTTGGACATAGATTATATGCAAATAGGTTGTATGCAAATATGAAAATGTGTTACATGTGAACTTAGATGAACTTTTGATTTATGTGTGCGAACTCAGAAATAGAATACCCTTAGGAATACATGTTGCTTAGGCTTGGTTAGATTATTGCAAAAATCACATCATTACAAGTGGCATAAGTAACGGACCATTCCGAACCCAATGGTTTGAGGTCTTCCCTTGCGAGGGGTGAGTGCGGCCTTAAATCATTTTCTCGGTTCACACCGGGTGGCGACTCCATTATTCTATTATTTAGTCCCCGTGGGCTACTTCGTACTCCCAACCGGGCCGCGAGCCCAGAACAGCATGCGTCGCCCAGTTTCTGTGTCCCACAGTATGTCTCAGGTTAAGACCAAATACACCTACCCTGATTCGGACTTCCATAGACACATAGTCATACTACCAATGGAATTTTGAGGGGTCTATCCAGAGCGAAGCTGTTTCCGTACCATCGGTAAACACAACCTCCTATCACACATGCATAAGTATCCAATACTTAAATATATGAGAACTATGCCGTTATGCTCCCACAACGCGCACAAGTGCAATACTAGTCTATTCCGCATTATCGATGTCCAATCTCGATAATACTACGACTATGGATATTTTAATGATTAAACCTTAGTGGATTAATACTGTCTCATATCTTATTAATCCGGTACTAATCATATGGATTTTTATCATTTATATATCCCGGTAATCCAATTACAAATGATAAAAGAGTAATTTCCTTTGTCACATAGTTAATTTGTACCACAACACCATGTTCTGTACAAATAGTGATGCTATGGGTCATAATTGTCCAACAATCTCCCACTTGGCTTATAGCCAATCACTCAAGTGTCATACACTTGAACTATGTACGGTTCGCTCAAACTTTTACTGAGAAACTGCTTTCGTCAGCGGATTTGCATGGTTATCATCTGATGCGATTTATTCGATCATCACATTACCAGGATGTATGATCTGACGAATCAGATGAAATAATTGAAGTATATATTTGGATCGTTGATGAGAACATTAATTCTTTAGCATGTGCTGTAGCCTAGCTCAGCCGCTAACAGAACTATACCTAATCTAATTAAGATTATTATAGATCCAAATCATTTCTATTGCTGCCTCAGCTGCAGCAATATTCCGCTTGTGTTGTTTATTCGGCAAAAGTATCTTGCTTGGAAGATTTCCAGCTCACTGTTCCGTTATTCAAACTATATAGTATCCTTATTATGACTTATAGTCGTTTTTATCAGTTTGGAAACTTACAGCGGTGAACCCAGTCACTTCAAGTTCTCATTCTCCATAGCTTAAGAAAGCATCCTTAGTTCCTCTAAGATACTTAAGGATGTTCTTAACATCAATCCACTGACCATCACTTGGATTGGTCTGATTGTGACTTCATATCCTCAAAGCATATGAGACACCAGGTCGCGTACATATCTTTCAATGTACGAGTTCTCGGAGAGTGCCAACAACTTTTAGATCTATCCCAGTAGATCCTTATTCCTAAAATAAAGGTTGTCTCTGCCAAGTATTCTATGGAGAATTTTCATGAAAGCCAAGCTTTCACCAATTGTATTATGGGAATGTCATTTCCAAGAAATGATATATCATCATTATATAGGACAATCATTGTCAGTGCGCTCCCACTAACCTTATTATATACACAAGAATCATCTTTGTTTTGAATTAAATCATATAACATTATGATTACATCAAAATACTGGTTCCAAGAACGCAATGCTTGCTTCAATCCATAAATGGATCGAATTAACTTGCAAACCTTATTTGCATGTTTTGGTAAAACAAAACCGTCAGGATGTTGTAAACATCCTCCAAAAGGTTTCCGTTTAAGGAAAGCGATTTTGACGTTCAGCTGCCATATTTCATAAATGAAACATGCAGCATTAGCAAGCATTATCCAAATGGATTTAACCATGGCAACGAGTAAAAGGTTTCGTCGTAATCGACACAATGTTGATAACAATACCTTTTCGCTACAAGCCTAGTTTTGTACGTTGGTATGTTGCCATCCATGTATGTCTTCCTTGAAGACTTATATAGTACCTATAGGCACAATTCCTTCCGGTACAATAACCAGTGTCCAAACTTGGTTGGTATATATGGAATCCATTTCGGATTTCATGACACTTTGCCATGATAGGTAGTCGATACCTTGTATCACTTCCTTATACGTAGCTAGCTAGCATTCCTCAATAAGATTGACATCTTCATGAGGTGAGATCAGAAACCCATACCTCCCAGGTTGTTTTCCGACTCTCTCCGACTTAGTGTATTCAAAGATTATGGTACAATCCAATCCCTGATGAACTTTTTGTGTTCGATTAAGGAATCGGTGCCTGGAATAGTATTACTCCGATTTTCATCGAGGTTTACTTTCCTCCCACTTACCATTGCATATAGGTATTCCTCTCAGGAAAACCGCATGGAGAGCAACAATTACATTGTTCTCTTGGGAGTTGTATAAGTACTATACTTTGGTTTCCTTAGGATAACCTAAAAATTAGGCACTTACCCGATTTGGGTTTTAGTTTGTTATCATCCAAACATATGCCTAGCATTCCCAAATCTTCAGGAATGAGATAACCCGGTTTCTTTCCTGTTCATATCTAATATGAAATCTGTCTAACAGATTTTTATGGAACCTTATTCAAAATAAGTATTGCACTGTTTAATGAGTATCCCTAGAAGGAAAATGGTAGCTTAGAGCGACTCATAATTAACCTTACTATGTCCAACAAGGTTCGGTTTCTCTGTTCGGACACACCGTCAAAATGAGGTGTTCCGAGAGGAGTCCTTTATGAAAGAATACTATACTCTTTCAAATATTCGAGAAACTTATTGCTTAAGTATTTTCCACCACGGTCTAACCATGAAGGTTTAATACTTCAGCCGGTCCGTCTGTCTACTTCGTGTCGAAACTCTTTGAATTTATCAAAAGTTTCCGATTCGCGTTTCAAAAGAAACACATAACCATAACGCGATGCCACATCCGTAAAGGTTACGAAGTGTTCATATCCACCTCTAGCCTAGCTAGATATGGGCCCACTTACGTCACTATGAACGAGGGCTAACAGATTGCTGGCACTTGCAATTTCACCAAGTAAAAGGCGTTTTAGGCACTTTGCCTAATAAATTAGATTCGTAGACATTATTTGATTAGAATCAAATCCTTCTTAGTAACCACTATTCAAAAGTGTGGATATACGAGTCTTTTTAATGTGTCCCAGACAACAATGCCACAAATAAGTCTCATCTGATTAATTCAGTTTGAGCTATTTGTTTGTCATGTCATACGTTTGAGATTTATTTATATTCAAAATATAAATACTGTTATTCACATCTAATGTGTTTATCTCAATATCATCTTTATAAAATAAAACACTTAGTGTTCTAGAATATAAAGGTATACCCGTAACATGTTAAACTTAGATATAAAGATAATGTTTCTAATCAAACTAGGTACATTATAACAGTTTCCTAATTTAAGTACATGCCCAAAGGGTAGTTCCTAAACTTAGGTTTCTACGGTTAAAACAGCAACTCTCGTCCCGTTTTCCACTCACAGGTCGATCTCAACTGAAGTCAGTCTCCTGCTAATCAGTAGATTCTGCACATCGGTACATTTTTATGTACCACATCTAGTATCAAAAATCCAATTTTGAAACTAACAGTGAACATGTTTATGACAATCATACTTGAAGCCAGAGCCTTGCACTGCCTTTACTTCCTTCATGTCCTCCTTGTCCATACGACAGTCACGCTTCCAGTGACTCCGTTTGCCACAGTTTAGGCAGACATCTAGGGATATGTCCTCTGTCTTCCCAGAAGACTGTGATGATTTTTCCTTTGCCGCTTTTAGAAGCTCTGGCTTTGCCTCCCTGAGCATAGCCATCAACTCTCCAAGAGTTTTCTCTTGGTTCATAATGAACCTGCCCCAGCTGACGGGTAGAGACTATAAGATCAAATCTTTGGTAGTCTTGGCCACGTAGGTAATGCCCAGCTAACCTGGCTGATCGATGTCAGCAATCATCTGCGACACCTAGTGCTCGATAGATGTACCCTCTGACATACATGAGCGAAAAAGCTTCTTTTGCAAATTGTACTTCTAAGATCTAAGTATAGATCTATGAAGATCCTTCAATTTCAATATCATACTATAAGGATCTAATCCTTAATTCTGACGTCGGAATAAAAGAGTCATTGTGGTAAACATAATGGATTGAGCACTAAAGTTATCATCACCATGAGTCTTCCAAAACTCATGCTCCACTATTTGCTCAACTCAGGCTCAGGCCCGAGACATAACTCTATCAAATAAAGTAACTTCTCGGTTCCCAGGACTATCCCGAGGTTCTATTCCCAATTTGAAAATTAAAGCCGCTTAAAGACATTTTCCCAATGATTATGTTCTAAACGCTAATCTTTCAGTTATCTTGATTCCAATAGTCCAACTATCCAATCAACGATTTCGGGTACAATCTAATATAATGATTACTATATTCTAACTATATAATCAACTACTATTTGATTGGTTAAATTCAAATATATTGATTACTATAATCCAATTATATAATCAACTATAAATGAAGTAGTTTGAATACAGTCCAACTGTTTAATTAAAACAACAATTAAATATTAGTCCAACTAATATATTTATTAATTAATGACGAAAAATGAAATGAGCGCGTATTGGCAAGTATCTAAACGAAATTGCAAATTTAATACTTGCCTCCCACTATTTTTCGGCGAGCCTCTAACCCTCTGTTGAGTACTCGGGAAACCTAGTTTCCTAGTGGGCTAGGATCCCGTTAAATAACACACAACCTTGACTTTTGCCAACAAGCTGTATGATATTTAACTAGGTAGATCTCTAAGATCAATTGGATCTCATCCAATTCCTAGATCCAGTAGGTGGACATCCAAGTCCGCAACATATATCTAATATATGCCAATATATCCAATATATTCCCTAACCTTTTTCCTCTGAATCAACTAAGCCTTGGCTTTGGCAC
Organism: Zanthoxylum bungeanum; assembly: GCA_019454045.1. Taxonomy (NCBI): domain Eukaryota; kingdom Viridiplantae; phylum Streptophyta; class Magnoliopsida; order Sapindales; family Rutaceae; genus Zanthoxylum; species Zanthoxylum bungeanum. The sequence goes on from SKCR01025269.1 coordinate 107,713, forward strand.
AACATGCTTAATGATTCCAGTTAAGCGGTACCCATTGACTTTGGAAAGCTTCGTAATCGATGTCGATGGACAAGAAGTGATCTTGACTTTGGCCAACAAATCACAACTTGGACAAGACATGCGATATGGAACAAAGCCTTCATGATTCAAACACATCCGCGATGGACAAAGGTCTTGACTTTGGCCAACAAACCAGTGCCAATCTTGGATCTTGAGAATGAATCATTCAATGGAAGGAAATCGCTTAATATTTGTTGAGGGTTTTTCGCGTAATTGGCAACCAATTAATTATCTTTGATTAGGTCTCATCATATACCCTTAAACATGCATTCTAAAAGCATAATAAGGCGCGGTAAATAAATTAATAATGATACACAGATGGATATATAAAATATTTTATTCCTAGAACAAATCTCTCCATTTCCTCTCTCCCGCTAGCACAAATCTTACTTCTACCCAATTACATAACACTTCTAAAGAAACCTCATTTACATTGAGGGGAATAGGTGAGAAGAGAAATACAAAGAATCAAGAGGTAATAGGCTGGACACGCATGTCCAATTTAATAAATTCTAAATTTATTACAACAATTTCCAAAATTTCCCTCACCCATCTAATATCCATCCGATATACATTATTCATACATCACATCCATGTATTCACACGAAGCATGTTATCAATCAATCAAATCCAATTAATTAATCTTTAATTAATGAACTTCCAATGTTCAAACAACGATTTGATTTGCGTGAGTCGAACTCGTTTAAGAATAAGTACTCAAAGTACGAATTCTTGAATTATATCAAACTACAATATTAATTCCAATTAATTTGTATTCAATACTAATTCTTTATTTAATTCCAAATTAAGTAATTACACTTTATTAATGAGCCTTTGCTACTTAGATTCTAAATCTAATCTTAACGGGTCTCAAAGCCCAATTAACATCCAATGTCAATTTAATTAAAGTCCAATGGGCTTTCAATTAATTTATAAGGCATGGACTTTGGAAACCAAAGCCCAATAAGGAATCACCCTTTGCCAAAAATCAATTTAGGCCCATTAGGCCCAATTAATATTTTAAAGGCCCATTTTATTATATTTGGACTTTATGGAAATGGTTTTAGGCACAATTGGATCCAACCAATTAACCTAAACCAAACTTGGCCCAACCAAGCCCATTAAGCCCAAATATAACATTTTTAGCCCAATTCCAAATTAAGCCTAATTAATTAAATTCCAATATTCCAAATATCATAATTTAATCAATTAAAGTGTATTAGCCATAATTAATTAGTTAAATTAATAATTCCAAAACACCAATTACACTAATTAATCATGCTTTAATTAATAAACTTATGTCCAACACAAATTGAAGCAAAATCAATCCCAACATGCTTCCTAAGCTCTCGGCAATATGGTAATTTTTATATCAATTTTGATTTCAATCCAATTAAATCACAAACTAATATATCATATGCATTTTAAACATATCCAATTGTCTAAAATTCAAAAATCACCAAGAGCTTATCCTAGGGTCATATTCGGCCAACATAAGGATTTTGAGAAAATTATTCTAATCAATTTTACACAAATCCAACGATGCAAAACTCTAAGTAATCATCATCTAATATCAACCAAACACTCAATTTGAAGAAATCATGTATAAATCATAAAAGCCCCAAATTAAAGTTTATGAACCCTAAGTCAATTTCATGCTCAATAACCGCTCTGATACCATTGTTGGGTTTTCTAGGTCAAACCAAAATCAATTAAGCAATGAAACATGTGAATACAACAAAGTAAGAATGCGGAAAATACTCACTTTGATCGGATTTTGGATGCGTTGAACACAAAAATTTTCCTCCATGGAATTCGGCCAAGCTCATTGTGTTGATCTTCAAGCTCTAAGCTTTGAGTGTTGATTCCAAGCTCAAGGATTGGTTTCCATATCACCTTTGAATGAATCCTTGTGTGTGCTAGACTCATGTTTTTTGAATCAAAAATCAAAGAGAAAGAACCCTAGGTTCACGACCAACTTGAGAGAAAAAGAAGAAGGCCATTCGGGCATAGAGAGAAAGAGAGAGAGAGAATGAAAAATTATGTGTTGTGTTTTTGATTTCCAAAATCAAATACCATTTACCAAATTTCCAAAAAGTTGGTACAAGTCAAGCTTGTGTAAAAAACAAGCAATCTCAAACAACTTACATTAACCAAAAAGTTAGATAAAGTTGACTAGTGATGTGACTTGTGATGTGACATGTGGGCTCCACTTGATTCAAAATCCGAGTGGGCTCGCAACACATCCCGGGCTCGGGTTCGCTAATTCCGAATTAACGAATTTTCCTTTGCGACGTAATTAAATCAAATTTAATTAAATAATTATGCCTAGCAAAATTACTATTCACGTCGCTAGCGAATTAATTCTAAATTAACTCGTTCGCCTGAATTAAAATCTAATTTTAATTTCGTTATGAAATCTAATTTCATATAATATATCGAATATATTATTTTATCGATTAATTCCAAATTAATCGTTAACTCTCTTTAAATAATATTTTATCCCAGATAGAATTTCTCCGCAATTAATCATGGATTAATTTTCTCTCTCTTATAATTAATCCCAGATTAATTATGTTCGAGTCATACGTCACCGGTGAATCTTCGGGAAGCGACCCATGAGATCCCTGGATATGTTGGCAGTAAATCCGGTCGTCGGACTATCCGAACACGTACGTACCTAGTACTACGTTTTAACCGATTTACAAGACATGGTTGGCTTCTAGCAAAGCACCGTGCCTACCCAATTCTCTAGAAATATTCTTTTAAGGAATATGTAATCTGTATCAGGCGTAGTGTACATAGTATTACGTATTGCGATCCAGTATCGGATGTCACATGCTAGGCCTGAGGCTGTAATTGTGTCTGCCCCGTACGAAGCATATATTGCGAGCCCAGAACAGCATGCGTCGCCCAGTTTCTGTGTCCCACAGTATGTCTCAGGTTAAGACCAAATACACCTACCCTGATTCGGACTTCCATAGACACATAGTCATACTACCAATGAAATTTCGAGGGTTCTATCCAGAGCGAAGCTGTTTCCGTACCATCGGTAAACACAACCTCCTATCACACTTGCATAAGTATCCAATACTTAAATATATGAGAACTATGCCGTTATGCTCCCACAACGCGCACAAGTGCAATACTAGTCTATTCCGCATTATCGATGTCCAATCTCGATAATACTACGACTAGGGATATTTTAATGATTAAACCTTAGTGGATTAATATTGTCTCATATCTTATTAATCCGGTACTAATCATATGGACTTTTATCATTTATATATCCCGGTAATCCAATTACAAATGATAAAAGAGCAATTTCCTTTGTCACATAGTTAATTTGTACAACAACACCATGTTATGTACAAATAGTGATGCTATGGGTCATAATTGTCCAACAATTTCCCCTTTGGATATTTTTAGGATTTTGGGAATTATCTCCGAATTTAGACCAGGTTAGGTCAGTTCGAATACCTCAATACATTCTGCCAGCCTTTCAAATTTAGCCTCATGTCTGACAGCCTCCAGACGGCTAAGCAGCTCGGTGTTTATCCTCTTCAGATCGTCTTGATGCTTGGCCAACTCGTCCATAGCCTTCTCCACTTGATCCATTTTTTCTTCGAACTTGCTCTCGGCTATGGCAGCTCGCCATTACTGAAGCTTGAGTTCATCTTTCTTCTGGGCAGCATCGGCCCTAGCCTCATCCCTCTTATTCTTAGTGATCTCAGAGGCTCGACGGAGGGAGACAACCTCAGCATTGGCCCCCTCCTCAGACTGCTTGAGGTCCCGAATTTATGTCTTTGCCTCCTCCAACTGCTTCGACAGCTATCACTTCCTCTCGGTCAGGCGACTTTGGAGTCTTTGGGTCTGACCCCCTCAGAAAGGGTGCTCATCAATAAATCCACATTAGTGGCCAAGAGATAGACTAGCTGCAACATAAAAGATGGGGTCAATGTAGAAAAATAAAGAAATGTAAGTACAAATGAGAAGTCTGGTTACCTTTGCATGGATTCGGCAGGTCCTGCTAATGAGGTCCCCGGGCGAAATGTCCTCATACGTCGTGGCTTGCTCCAAGCTTACAGTCTTAGCCACATAATTGAAGGTCATGAGAAGGTAGGCAATAATTTCCCTCACGTCCTCGGTAAAGTTATTTATCCCCAACAGTGAGGCACTGATAAGTGCATGAAAATATACTTTGAACATCACTAATTCGGCTTTGTTATCAAGTATTTGATCTTAATTATAGTTTATTTTATGTTTTATTATTATGAAGCAATGGAACATGGATCTTGGAGAAATTACACATGTTTCAGGACCTTACGGACGCATCGGAAGCACACGAGAATAGCAGAAATATGGAAGTGGTGAAAAACCAGAAAAACACTGGCACTGCGGCGCCCACTTCCAGGCGCCGCGGTGCCTCCTCAGATTGTCTCCATACAACATGCTCACAAGTTTGGCACCCATAAACTTAATTTAGTTGTGTTTGACGAGCACAATGACTAAGAGACTTCCCTATATAAACCCAAGTTCGCCCAAAACCCTAAAGGAGGAGAAAATAGGGGAGAAAAAGAGAGAAAACACACAACAAGGAGTTGAAGTCTCATATTTGAGAGAGAAGAACGGGGAAGCTTCATGCCAGACATTATGCTGCTCTGATCTATCAAGGCTATGTCTCTCTTCTATATGGAGAACTAATCTCCTAGGCAAAGCTAAGGATGAAATCTTGTAATTAAGTTCTTATGTTCATGTTTTTGATTCCTGAATGTTCATCAACGTTTAATACAATTGATATCTTGTTGCTCTTTACTATCTTTTGATTTATAATCCAGAGATTGTGTTTTACCAACTTGCATATAGGAATAGTCATGCTTCTTTTATGTGTGATTGGGGAACCCAGTTGTGACTGGTAATGTTGTTTTATGAGTTGATATTCTGCTGCAGTATTGCCTGAAGGCATATTGTCGACGTTAGATAGGTCATAACGATAACATTGTGTGCTGTTAACATAGAGAAAGCAATTCATCGATTACCTTAGAATTTAATATGTTTTTGATTGAAATATCTTATGATTGTTGGTTTGGGATGTGAAACCTTCAATTGAGTAATAAAAGGAATCAATTACTGAATATAAGGATATGATACAAGAGATATTCCTGATGCTTTGCTGCTTTTCTCTACTGATAACTCTTACGTATTTTTCATAGTTTTTAATTTACATTACCAATTCAATCTTTCTCTTTAATTAAGTTATTGCTAACGTTTTCATTAAGTGGATTAGTTCCTTGAAACCATCTCTCTGAGGAATCGACACCCCAACTATACTGCGATAACTGCAAGTACTTTTTGGGCATAATCAAATTTTGGCATCGTTGCCGGGGAGACGGTTTACAATCAACATGAGTAGGTTTGCTTAGTCAACAATAAAGCGGTGACTTCGTTCCATCTTTAATTATTTTTATTTTTTATTTTATTTATTTAATTTCAATTTTAGTTTAAATTTTGGTTTTTTGTTTAGTTTCTTTTATTTATGTTTCTCGTTTTATTTGTTTTTGAGTGCATGCCTAGACTTAGGGATCAGTTTGGTAGGTTTGTTAGAATTGAAGAGGAAGATTCAGATTCAGAAACTCTATTTGAAAACCTTTTTGCCACACCACCTAGATCTAGCACACACAACATGAGTGAGTACGAGAGACCACCAATTAGGACTCTTAAGGAGTACCTCCACCCCACTCGCACAGCTACACCATCATGCATAATGTTTCCCCCTAATGCACCACATATAGACTTTAAACCGGGAATGATACAATATCTCCCAACCTTTCATGGTTTCGAGAATGAGAACCCTTATGTGCACATTAGGGAATTTAAGAGGTTGTAGCAACGTTTCATGACCGATTCGGGACTACAGACACAATTAGACTTAAGTTCTTCCCTTTTGCCTTTAAGGATAGATCTAAAAGCTGATTGTATTATTTGAGACCTCGTTCCATAGGATCATGAGGTGAGATGACACATGCATTTTTCAATAAATACTTCCCACACCATAAGACTAATGCCCTGAAAACAAAAATCTCTACCTTCTCCCAGAAAGACAGTGAAGCCCTTTATCAAACTTGGGAGAGGTTTAAGGAGATGCTAACTAGTTGTCCTCACCATGGGTATGAGAGTTGGCGCTTAGTGAGTTACTTTTATGACGGTCTAACCCCTAAAGAGCGCCAATTCATTGAGATGATGTGCAATGATGAGTTTATACGAAAGGATCATGATGAGGCATTAGAGTACTTAAATGACCTAGCCGAGAAATCTCACACTTGGACTGGAACCATGCCATATATAGCACTAATAGGACACGTCCCACTCCTTCTAGCGGAGGCATACACCACTTTAGGGAAGATGATAGTCTTAAAGCACAAGTTGAGCTATTAACTAGAGAGATAAGAGCCTTAAGAGCCAAAGATAGTAAGACTATGCATGCAGTAGCCCAGTTAGAACCTGAAGGGGTATGTTTTATGTGTAAGGGGATTGACCATCCAACCCAAGAGTGTCCTTTATACGGTGAGATGAGGGAAACATATGAGGAACAATGCAATACCTTAGGGATGTACAAAAAGCCATATACGCCTTATTCAGACACGTATAATCCTGGTTGACCCAAAATTTAGTTGGAAACATGAGTCTCAACAGCCCACTCAAACATCACAGCCTATAAGTTATATTCCCTCACAATATCACACATCTGCCATTTCTAGAAATTCTTTAGAGGACACTATGCATGCATTTATAGAGGGCCAGAGTAAAATCAATCAAAGGTTTGAGTCATTGATAGCTCCGGTAGTTGAAGAAAATAAGGAGATAAAGAGTCAAGTCTCTAAATTAACTAACATGTTAAGTGTACAGGAATCTGGAAAATTCCCATCTTAGGCACAACCAAATCCGTGAGGACAACACATGGCACATGCTAGCCATGATGCATCCAATGTAAAGGATCTTAATGCCATAACCACTCGGAGTGGTAAAGAGATAAATGTGCAGGACACTTCCAACACTAAAGGTGACACCACAGGTAGTAATGCAGACATTCCTCAAGATGGACAGATGTCACATATCCCAGTTCGAGTACCATTCCCTCAAGCTCTTAGGCCTACTGTGAGAGCTACAAATACTAATGGTGAGATCCTAGAACATTTAAAGCAACTAAAGATTAACCTTCCTTTGTTACATATGATCAAACAGGTTCCCACATACGCGAAGGTTTTGAAGGATCTATGCACCATGAAAAGAAAGCATCATGTGAAGAAGACTGCATTCTTAACAGAACAAGCAAGTGCGATAATTGACCAGAGGGCCCCACTAAAATACAAAGACCCAGGATGCCCCACTATTACTTGCCATATTGGCACATATGAGTTCGGTCAGGCTTTATTAGATTTATGTGCTAGTGTTAATCTTATGCCATATTCTATCTATGTGCAGCTAGGACTTGGAGAGATTAAACCTACATCTGTGGTTTTACAGTTAGCGGATCACTCGATCAGAACACCACGGGGAGTAGTTGATGATGTTTTACTTCAAATTGATAAATTCTACTACCGTATTGATTTTTTGATTTTAGATACATAGTCAGTGGTTAAAACTGAGTCAAAAATTCCACTCATCTTAGGTAAACCTTTTCTTGCTACAACTAATGCTCTTATTAATTGCAGGAATTGTCTCATGAAGTTATCATTTGGGAATATGACATTGGAAGTGAATATCTTTCACATTGGGAAACAACCACAAGATGATGACGAGTGTCCACACACATACCTGATAGACACAGTCATGCCAGAAATAGCTTCCATATAACATGACTCTAACCCGCCTAAACACCTTATTCTTGATTCTGAAATTTTAGATACTCTTGAATCCACTATAATTCATGATATCTCTACTGGCTTTTCTATTTTACTGAATCATGGAACAATAGTGTGGCAGCTACAGTTTGAGGCTCTACTAGGAGACATAGAGAAACCGAAGCCAGGTCTTCAACATGCGTTTCTCAGACCAGGTGATACCTTTCATGTTATTATTTCATCTGAACTAAGTGCATCACAAAGTGAAAAATTAATTGACATATTGAGTGAGCATAAATCTGCACTAGGTTGGACCATAAGTGATATTAAAAGTAGTAGTCCATTGATTTGCTCCTATAAGATTCACCTAAAAGAGGGAGCCATCCCTCGCAAAGATCCTCAATGTAGACTTAACCCCACTATGAAAGAAGTTGTGAGAAATGAAGTGATAAAATTGCTAAATGGGGGTAATATATACCCAATTGCTGATAGTAAATGGGTTAGTCCTACGCAGGTTATCCCTAAGAAGTCAGATGTTACTGTCGTGCATAATGAGGCAGGAGAACTTGTTCCTACTTAGGTAGTCAGAGGATGGCGCATGTGTATAGATTATAGGAAGCTAAATACCACCACCCGGAAAGACCACTTCCCACTTCCTTTTATCGACCAAATTCTTGAGAGGGTAGCAGGTCACCCATTCTATTACTTTTTAGATGGTTATTCTAGATACTATCAAATTGAAATATCTTTAGAAGATCATGATAAAACCACATTCCTATGTCTGTTTGGTACCTATGTTTTTCGTCGTATGCCATTTGGTTTATGTAATGCACCTGCTACATTTGAAAGATGCATGTTGAGTATTTTTAGTGATATGATTGAGAAATGCATGGAAGTGTTTATGGATGATTTAATTGTCTTTGGTAATTATTTTGATGCATGCTTACTTAATCTAAATGCAGTGTTAGCTCGATGTCAAGAAAAATGTCTTGTTTTAAATTGGGAAAAGTGTCACTTCATGGTTTCTTCAGGTATTGTTTTGGTTCACATTATTTCTCCCAGGGGTATTGAAGTAGACAAATCAAAACTTGAGTTAATATCCAAGCTACCCATACCTAAGACTGTGAAAGATGTTCGATCTTTTCTTGGGCACGCTGGTTTCTATAGGAGGTTTATACATAATTTTTCTTCTATATCTAGACCATTGTGTAACCTTATTGTTAAAGACTCCTCGTTTGAATGGACACATGAATGTGTCAATGCTTTCAAAATATTAGTTATTAAACTCACTTCTGCCCCAATTATGCAGCCACCTGATTGGAATTTGCCCTTTGAAATTATGTGTGATGCTAGTGACTATGTAGTTGGAGCAGTTTTAGGAAAAATGAGACAATGGAAGCCTTTTGTTGTCTATTATGCTAGCAGGACCTTGAATAATGCTCAAATGAACTATTCCACAGCTGAAAAAGAACTGCTAGCTGTAGTTTTTGCCTTAGATAAATTTCATGCATATTTTTTTGGCTCACATATCAATGTGTTTACTGATCATGCAGCTCTTAAGTACCTCATTTCGAAGAATGATGCTAAAGCAAGATTGATTAGATGGATTTTACTGTTACAGGAATTTGATCTAACCATCAAGGATAACAAAGGCATTGAAAATGTGGTGGCATATCTCTTATCTTGCCTAGAGTTCAATGACTCTACCGATGGCCCACCTATTCGAGATGATTTTCCTGATGAACACCTCTTTGCTGTTACACAAGTACCATGGTATGCGCATATTGTCAACTTCTTAGTTTCTGGTGATTTTCCATCCATTTGGACTGCACAAGATAAACGTAAGTTCTTGGTCGAGGTACGTAATTTTTATTGGGATGATCCATATTTATTTAAATACTGCCCTGACAAAATATTGAGACGCTGCATTCCTGAGGATGAAGTTTTAAGTGTACTTACATTTTGTCAATCCCATGCCTGTGGAGGCCATTTTTCAGTAAAGAAAACTGCTGTAAAAATCATGCAGTGTGGTTTCTACTAGCCTACGTTATTTAAAGATATAAATGGTTTCTGTAGTTCCTGTGAAAGGTGTCAAAAATTAGGTGCACTATTCATTCGTCATATGATGCCTCTTAACCATATTCTTGTTATTGAAGTATTTGATTGTTGGGGTATTGATATTATGGGACCTTTTCCGCCTTCTTTTGGATACCTTTACATTCTTTTAGCAGTAGATTATGTGTCTAAATGGGTTGAGGCAGTGGCGTGCCGAGCTAATGACAACACCACTGTGGTTAAATTCTTAAAGGAACATGTATTGTCATGTTTTGGTATGCCACATGTCATTATTAGTGATCAAGGGAAATATTTTTTTAATCGATCATTTGAACCTTTGATGCGCAGGTACGGTGTAGTGCATAAAATTTCCACTGCCTATCATCCACAGACGAATGGGCAGACAGAGTCAGCAAATAGGGAGATAAAAACAAATGTTGGAGAAAATGGTAAACCCCGACTGTAAGGATTGGTCTTTACGACTTCCAGATGCACTTTGGGCATATCGCACAACTTACAAATCCCCACTAGAGATGTCTCCTTATAGACTTGTATTTGGAAAAAGATATCATTTACATGTTGAGTTAGAATATAAAGCCTATTGGATTATTAAAACTCTTAACCTTGATTTGAGTGCTGCAGGTATATAGCCCAAGCTCCAGCTGACAGAACTTGAAGAATTGAGGAATGATGCTTCTGATAACTCCCGAATCTATATAGCTAAGATGAAAGCTGCCAATGACAGACAGATGATGAAGAAGATTTTTGAGCCAAACCAAAAGGTCTATCTTTATGACTCCAGACTCCATCTTCACCCAGGCAAGTTGCGATCCAGATGGACCAGACCTTTTATTGTGAAGCAAGTTTTCCCACATGGAGTTGTCGAAGTGGAAGACCCCATGGACGGTAGAGTGTTCAAAGTTAATGGACAAAGATTAAAATTGTTCTTTGACAATAAGATCCCTACAGCGGAGGATGCGCCTCTTGCTGATCCGGCTTATGAGGATTGATCTCTCTCTCCTCCTTGTTTGTACATATTTTCTTTTAGTTTTGTTTTTTTATTTTCTTTCTTCTATTTTTGTTGTTTTGTTTTCTGTTTCTTTTGCAGGATAACATTGTTTGCTTTAGGATGAAAACTTAGAAACGATAAGTTCTTTAATGTATTTTTATTTGATGCCTTGAGTAGTTGATCTAGGTTAGACTTTTAAGCACTTAACTAGAGGTTTTTAGTAGTGAAAACCTAGGTAGTTAGCAAAATAACTAGTTGAAGAAATTGCATGTCGATGAATGAACGTTTGCTTAGATGTCTATCCTGATTTGCTAATGTTATGATGTATGGTATGGTTAAAAATAAAGCAGAAAGTTTTGAAAGAAAGAAAAAAAAAGAAATTAAAAAACCTATAACCGATAAGCGTGAAGATACCTATGGGGTAAGTGTTAGGACCACCATAAAGAGAAATGCTACCTTAAAGGGTAGGTGTGTTGAAAAGAAAAAAAGAAGAAGAAAAGGTTTTGAAGGAAGAAAAAAGAAAAAAATCATACCATACTAAGCAAAGAAAAGCAATTACAGAGCACATTTGAGATATCTAGGTTGGTTTGACCCATCGGATCCCAATTTTTAAAAACAAATCACTGAGTTGGCTTACCTAGGAGTCAAGCTGTGAATGAACATTTACACACACACACACCGTGAGTCTGGCTTAGATGATTTATTCAAGGACTTGAATTTGAGTTGCATTGAGTACTTTGAATATTCTATGATTTCATTACTTGGCATTCATTGAGGACAATAATATGTGTAACTATTGAGACTATTTTCATTTTATTTTTGCATGATTGTATATGTTTTGAATGATGTTCATGGGTGTCATTGCTGTAAGCCCTCACGAGTTTATAACTCGTCCACTAGGGCCACCTAGGGGTTTAAAGGCTTGTTGTATACGCTAAATACTATCGTGATCCCTACGAAAGTGGCTCAGAGAGTTTTTATTTATTTATTTTAAATTTAGTTTAGTTCTTATTTTCTTTTTGCGCTTGAATTGCTAGGGACTAGCAATAAGCTAGTTGGGGATGGTGATAAGTGCATGAAAATGTACTTTGAACATCACTAATTCAACTTTGTTATCAAGTATTTGATCTTAATTATAGTTTATTTTATGTTTTATGATTATGAAGCAATGGAACATGGATCTTGGAGCAATTACACATGTTTCAGGACCTTACGGACGCATCAGAAGCACGCGAGAAAAGCAAAAATATGGAAGCGGTGAAAAACCAGTAAAGCACTGGTGCCGCGTGTTGGAGTTTCTACGGCCCCGAGGATCGAATACAAAGCATAAAACACAAGTGTGAATACAACGAGGGAGTTACGGAATACTCACATGGATCGGTTGAGCGACGCGGCGACGAATAAAAATGATTTATGCCCTTCTTACTGCTCACGGCAATGAGCTGCTGTTGGGCTCCATTTTCGGCCATTGTTGGTCCTCCATGAAAGCTCCAAGCTTCGTCAAACGATTCCAAGCTCATGGGTGGACTTCCCTATCACCTTCGCATGTCTCTCGGAGTGCTAGCTCTTGATGTTTTTGCCACAAAAACCATCACACTTGCTTCCCATCTTCTCGGTTTTGCCCAGCAGAAAACCAGTGAAGAAATGCCCAAATGGGCGTGAATGAGGAGAGGAAAAATGGAAGAGAGAGAGAGATTTGTGTATTTGATATTTGTTTTCCAAAAAACAAATAAAACATATACCAAAATCCTTTTCCAAAAAGTCAAGCATTAAATGCTTTCTATCAACCACACACATCACTTCCCATCAATCAGTGAATAGTGACTGGCGTCAATCACTCAAAGTGAAAGACATCTATCACTTGATTGACGAATGATGTGACGCTAGAAGCGACTAGTGATTTGACGCTTGATTTGACTTGCGTGCCGCACTCGAATTCGAAATGCGAATGCGCTCGCAAACAATCTCGGGCTCGGGTTCGCTAATTCCAAATTAACGAATTTTTCGTTGCGACGTAATTAAATCTAATTTAATTAAATAATCATGTCTAGCATAATTACTAATCACGTCGCTAACGAATTAATTCTAAATTAACTCGTTTGCCCGAATTAAAATCTAATTTAAATTCCGTGTCGAAATCCAATTTTGTATAATATATCGAATATATTATTTATCGATTAATTCCAAATTAATCGTTATCTCTCTTTAATTGATATTTTATCCCAGATAAAATATCTCCACAATTAATCCCAGATTAATTTTCTCTCTCATTATTAATTAATCTCAGATTAATAAAAGTGCGAGTCATACGTCATCGGTGAATCTTCGGGAAGCGACCCATGAGATCCCCGGATATGTTGGTAGTAAATACGGTCGTCGGACTATCCAAACACGTAAGTACCTAGTACTACATTTGTACCGATTTACAAGACAAGGTTGGCTTCTAGCAAAGCGCCATGCCTACCCAATTCTCCAGAAATATCCTTACAGGAATATAAGATCTATATCAGGCGTAGTATGCGTAGTATAGCATATTTCGATCCAGTATCGGATGATCACATGCAAGGCCTGGGGCTGGTACAGTGTCTGCCTCGTACGAAGCATATATTGGATTACGAGTAACAAGTCTCTTTATTATCGGATAATCATGACCAAGTCATATTATCCTGATGGTTGCAGCCCTTTAAAGAACCAGTTCTGTATCCCTACGCGATCATCATCTCCATATGACTGGAGTGATACTTCGGTCTTGACATCACACCCAACACACTATGATTCTCAATATACCCAGCAGAGGCGTACACAGAACCTGTTAAAGCCCTGAACGACCACAACCAAAGTATATTGATTGTCGCAAGTATTAGCGGTGCAAGTCTCAGGTTAAGACCAAAAACACCTACCCTGATTTCGGACTTCCATAGACACATAGTCATACTACCAATGGAATTCCGAGGGGGTCTATCCAGAGCGAAGCTGTTTCCCGTACCATTGGTAAAACACAACCTCCTATTACACTTGCATGAGTATCCTATACCCAAATATATGAGAACTATGTCGTTTGTGCCCTCACAACGCGCACAATTGTAATATTAGTCTTTTACACATTTATCGATGTCCAATCTCGATAATACTCTGACTATGGATATTTAATGATTTATCCTTCGTGGACTGATACTGTCTCATATCATTCTCAATCCAGGAACAAATCATAAGGACCTCCTATCATTTATATATCTTGGTGATCTAATCACAAATGATAAGAGTGCAATCTCCTTTGTCACATAGTTAATTTGTACAACAACACCATGATCTGTACAAATAGTGACGCTATGGGTCATAATTGTCCAACAATCTCCCATTTGGCCTATAGCCAGTCACTCGAGTGTCTGATACCTGAACTATGTACGGTTGGCTCAAATTGCTGAGGAAAGGTTTTGTCAGCGGATTTGCATGATTATCGTCTGATGCGATTTATTCGATCATCACATCATCGCGATGTATGATCCGAATGAATCAGATGAATATCGAAGTATGTATCTTGATCGTTGATAAGACCATTAATTCTTTAGCCTGTGCTGAAGCCTAGCTCAGCTGCTAACAGAACTATATCTAATCTAATTAGATTATTATCGACCCAAATGGCTTCTATTGCTGCCTCAGCTGCAGCAATAACCCGCATTTGTTGTTTATTCAGTAACAGTATCTTGCTTGGAAGATTTCCAGCTCACTGTACCGTTATTCAAACTGTATAGTACCGTTTTCGACTTATAGTCGTTTTATCGGTTTAGGAAACTTGCAGTAGTGATCCCAGTCACTTCAAGTTCTTATTCTCCAGAGTATAAGACATCATCCTTAGATCTCTAAGATACTAAAGGATGTTCTTAACATCAATCCAGTGACTATCACTTAGATTGGCCTGTTTGTGACTTCATATGCTCAAAGCGTATGAGACACCAGGTCGCGTACATTTTTCAATGTACGAGTTCTCTGAGAGTTTTCTCGAAAGGCAAGCTTTCGCCGATTATTTTATTATGGGAATATCATTTCCAAGAAATGACATGTCATTATTGTATAGGACAGCCACTGTCAGTGTGCTCCCACTAACCCTCTTATATACACAAGAATCATTTCGTTTTGAATTAAATCATAAGCCATTATGATTACATCAAAACGATAATTCCAAAAATCTAATGCTTGTTTCAATCCAAACATGGATCGAATAACCTGCAAACCTTGTTTGCTAGTTTTGGTACGAAAAAATCGACAGGATGTTGTAAACATCCTCCAAAAAGGTTTCATTTTCAGGAAAGCGATTTTCCCGTGTAGCTGTCATATTTCACAAATGAAATATGTAGCTTTAGCAAGCATTATCCAAATGGATTTACCGTGGCAACAGGTAAAAGGTTGAATCGTAATCAACACAATGTTGATAACAATACATTTCCGCTAAAAGCCTAGCTTTATACGTTGGTATGTTGCCATCCATGTATGTCTTCCTTGAAGACTTATATAGTACCAATAGGCACAATGCCTTGCGGTACAACAACTAGTATCCAAACCGGTTGATATACATGGAATCCATTTCGGACTTATGACACTTTGCCATAATAGGGAGTCGATACCTTGTATCACTTCCTCATACGTAGTCAGTTGGTATACCTCAAAAGATTGACATCTTTACGAGGTGAGATCGGAAACCCATACCCCAGGTTGTTTTCTGATTCTCTCCGACATACGCGGTTCTTGTGTATTCGAAGATTATTGGTATAGTTTCATCCTTGATGAACTATTTATGTGTTCCATTAAGGAATGGGTGCCTAGAACAGTATTACTCCGATTTTCATCGAGTTTTACTATCTCCCACTTACCACTGCATATCGATATTCCTCTTAGGAAAACCGCATGGTGAGCAACAATTAAATTGTTCTCTCGTGAGATGTATAAGTATTATACTTATGGTATCCCTTGGATAACCTACAATTGGCACTTATCCAATTTGGGTTTAGTTTGGTATCATCCAAACATATGCCTAGCATCCCAAATATTCAGGAATGAGAAACCTGGTTTCTTTCCTGTTCATATCTAATATGAAATCTGTCAAACAGATTTTTATGGAACCTTATTCAAAATAAGTTCTGCACTGTAAATGCTTATCCCTAGAAGGAAATGGTAGCTCAGAGCAACTCATGATTAACCTTATCAAGTCCAACAAAATTCAGTTACTCAGTTCGGACACACCGTCAAATTGACGTGTTCCGTGAGGAGTCCTCTTTGAAAGAATACTATACTCTTTCAAGTATATGAGAAGCTTATTGCTTAAGTATTTTCATCATGGTCTAACCGTGACGGTTAATACTTTAGCCGATCTGTTTGTCTATTTCGTGTCGAAACTATAAAAGTTTCCGATTTTTGTTTCAAAAGAGACACATAACCATAACGCGATGCCACATCCGTAAAGGTTACGAAATATTCATATCCACATCTAGCCTAGCTAGACATGAGCCCACTTGCTTCACTATGAACTAGGGCTAACAGATCAGTGGCATTTGCACTTTTACTAAGTAAATGTGTTATAGGCACTTTGCCTAATAAACTAGATTCGTAGACTTTATTTGAATGGAATCAAATCAGTCCGAGTACCCACTCTTCAAAAGTGTGGATATACGAGTCTTGTTTAATTGTGTCCCAGACAACAATGCCACATTTAAGTTTCTTCTGATCAAATCAGTTTGAGCTATTTGTTTGTCATGTCATACGTTTGAGATTTATTTATATTCAAAATATAAATTCTGTTATTCACATCTAATGTGTTTATCTCAATATCATCTTTATATAATAAAACACTTTAGTGTTCTAGGATATAAAGGTAAATCCGCAACGGATTAAACACTGATATAAAGATAATGTTTTTAGTCAAACTAGTTACATTATAACAGTTTCCAAATTTAGGTACACACCCGAAGGAAAGTTCCTAAAATTAGGTATCTACGGTTTAAATAGCGACTTTCGTCCCGTTTCCAATTCGCAGATTAAATCTCAATCTGAAGTCAGTATTCTGCTCAAAGCAGATTCTGAACATCAATCCATATTTATGTAACACACTAAGTATTTAAAATCCAATTTCAATACTAGTTATGAACAAAATTATGACAAACATATTTGAAGTCAGAGCTTTGCTCGTCTTCAATTCCTTCATGTCTGCTTTGTCCAAACGGCAGTCACGCTTCCGCGATCCCGTTTGCCACAATTTAGGCAGACATTTTGGGATATGTCATTTATCTTTCCAGAAGATTATAATGATTTTGCCTTTGCCCTTTTCAACATTTCAGAAGCCTTTGGCCAAGCCTCGCGTTTCTAGAATATCGATGTAAAGTGTGCCTTGCGCTAACTGCATTATTGCAAAGTTTGACTTTGTCTCATTGAGAATAGTCATTAACTCTCCAAGAGTTATTTATTGCAATTCGGTACTTCTAAGATCTAAAATAGATCTATAAAGATCCTTCAATTTCATTATCATACTTTAAGGATCTAATCCTTAGTTATGATTAAGAAATTAAGGAGTCTACTACGACAAGCTTAATGGATTAAGCACTAAAGCTATCATCACATAAATCTTCCAAAGATTATGCTCTACTATTTGCTTAACTCCGGGCTTAGGCCTAATATGTTATTTTATCAAATAAAGTAACTTATTAGTTTCGAGGACCATCCTGAAATTATTCCCAATATGAAAATCAAATCATTTAAATACATTTTCCCTATGATTATGTTTTAAATACTAATATTTCAATTTTATCTTGATTCTAATAGTCCAACTATTTAATCAACGATTTAGGTACTATTTATTATAATGATTATTATAGTCCAACTATTTAATCAATTATAATTTAATTGTTTGAATATAGTCCAACTATTTATTAAAACAACGATTTAAATATTAGTCCAACTAACATTTAATCTATTTGACGAATGATATTTGATTTGAGTGCGTATGGCAAGTAATTAAACGAATATTACAAATTCAATTCTTGCCTCCCACTATTTTTTCGCGCGAGCCTCTAACCCTCTGTCGAGTACTCGGGAAACCGTGTTTCCTAGTGGGCTAGGATCCCGTTAAATATCACACAATCTTGACTTTGGCCAACAAATTGTATGATAATTAACTAGGTAGATCTCTAAGATCAATTGGATCCAATCCAATTCCTAGATCCAGTAGGGGGATATCCAAGTCCGAAACATATATCCTATATATGCCAATATATCCAATATATTGCCTAACCTTTTTCCTCTGAATCAACTAAGCCTTGGCTTTGGCACAACAAACTTAGTGATCCCAGTTAAGTGCGACCCATTGACCATGGAAAGCCTTGTAATCAATGTCGATGGACAAGAAGTGGTCTTGACTTTGGCCAACAAACCACAACTTGGACAAGACACCAATATGGAACAAAGCCTTCGTGATTCAAACACATCCTCGACGGACAAAGGCCTTGACTTTGGCCAACAAGCCAATGCCAGTCTTGGATCTTGAGTAAGAATCACTCAATGGAAGGAAAAATGATTAATATTTGTGAGGGTTTTTCGCGTGCAAATTGGCAACCAATTTATTATCTTTGTTAAGGTCTCATCATCATACACCCTTAAACATGCATTCTAAACACATAATAAAGCGCATATAAATAAATAATAATGATATGCGCATGGATACTTTACACATTGATCCTAGATCAAATCTCTCCATTTCTCTCTCCCGCTAGCACATGTATTACTTCTACCCGTTACACTACACTTCTAAAGAAACCTCATTTACATTGAGGGGATAGGTGAGAAGAGAATACAAAGTGTAAGGAGGTAATAAGGCTGGACACGCAGGTCCAATTAATAAATTCCAAATTTATTACAACAATTTCTAAAATTGCCCCCACCCATCTAATATCCATCTGATATACATTATTCATGCATCGCAACCATGTATTCACACAAGCATGTTATCAATCAATCTAATCAAATTAATTAATCTGATAATTAGTGATCATCCAATGTTCAAACAACGAATTGATTTTGCTTGAGTCAAACTCGTTTTGCGAATAAGTACTCAAAGTACGAATTCTTGAATTAAATTAAACTACAAAATTAAATCCAATTCAATTTGTATTTAATACTAATTCGCTATTTAATTCCAAATTAAATATTACACTTTATTAATGAACTTTTACGACGTAAATTCCAAATTTAATCGTTACGGGTCTCAAAGCCCGATTAACGTCCAACGTTTATTTAATTAAAGTCCAATGGGCTCTTAATTAATTTCTTAAGGCGTGGACTTTTGGTCAATTCGGGTCAAACCCAATAACCAAAGTCCAATCAAGGAGTAACCCCATAAGCCTAGAAATCAATTTCGGCCCATTAGGCCCAATTAAACTTTAATGGTCCATTAGTCGCATTTGGGCTTTATGGTAGCGGTTTTGGGCCCAATTGGATCCAACCAATTTAGCCTAAACCCAACTTGGTACAACCAAACCCAATAAGCCCAATAACAACTTTAAAAGCCCAATTTCTAAAATAGGCCCAATTATAATTAAATTACAAAAACCCAATTTTACAATTTAATTACATAGAGTGCATTACATAATTAATTACCCAATTAAAATTTCTAAAACATCAATTAGCCTAATTAATCATGCTCTTTAACATCAAATAGTGTCCAACACAATTTAATCAAAAATCAAACCCAATCATGCTTTTTAACTTTCGGCAATGGAGGGTAATTTTATGTCAATTCCGAATTCAATCCAATTAAATCCAAATTAACATTAAATCAACATTTCCAATTGATTCCAACTCATCCAATGAATCAAAAAATCAAAATACCAAGACATTAGGGTTCATCAACCATTCGACCAACACATCAAAATTGGGGAAAATTGTTCCAAATAATATTTCATCAAATTGATCCAATCAATCCTCAATAAAACATGTTTTAAGCATACTCAAACATCCAATTTAATTAAATCATGCTCAAAAACATTTTACCCAAATTTTAAGCCCTAATCAAATTTCATGCTTTTCAATCGCTCTGATACCAATTGTTGGAGTTTCTACGGCCCCGAGGATCGAATACAAAGCATAAAACACAATGCGAATACAACG
Organism: Zanthoxylum bungeanum; assembly: GCA_019454045.1. NCBI lineage: Eukaryota > Viridiplantae > Streptophyta > Magnoliopsida > Sapindales > Rutaceae > Zanthoxylum > Zanthoxylum bungeanum. The sequence goes on from SKCR01025269.1 coordinate 127,828, forward strand.
AGGGAGTTGTGGAATACTCACATCGATCGGTTGAGCGACGCGGCGACGAACAAAAATGATTTCTGCCCTCCTTACTGCTCACGGCAGTGAGCTGCTGTTGGGCTCCATTTTCGGCCATTGTTGGTCCTCCATGAAAGCTCCAAGCTTCGTCAAACGATTCCAAGCTCATGGGTGGACTTCCCTATCACATTCGCATGTCTCTCGGAGTGCTAGCTCTCGATGTTTTTGCCACAAAAACCATCACACTTGCTTCCCATCTTCTCGTTTTTGCCCAGTAGAAAACTAGTGAAGAAATGCCCAAATGGGCGTGAATGAGGAGAGGAAAAATGAAGAGAGAGAGAGATTTGTGTATTTGACATTTGTTTTCCAAAAAAAAATAAAACATATACCAAAATCCTTTTCCAAAAGTCAAGCATTAAATGCTTTCTATCAACCACACACATCACTTCCCATCAATCAGTGAATAGTGACTGGCGTCAATCACTCAAAGTGAAAGACATCTATCACTTGATTGACGAATGATGTGACGCTAGAAGCGACTAGTGATTTGACGCTTGATTTGACTTGTGTGCCGCACTCGAATTCAAAATGTGAATGCGCTCGCAAACAATCTCGGGCTCGGGTTCGCTAATTCCAAATTAACGAATTTTTCGTTGCGACGTAATTAAATCTAATTTAATTAAATAATCATGCCTATCATAATTACTATTCACGTCGCTAACGAATTAATTCTAAATTAACTCGTTTGCCCGAATTAAAATCTAATTTTAATTCCGCGTCGAAATCCAATTTCGTCTAATATATCGAATATATTATTTATCGATTAATTCCAAATTAATCGTTATCTCTCTTTAATTGATATTTTATCCCAGATAAAATATCTCCGCAATTAATCCCAGATTAATTTTCTCTCTCATTATTAATTAATCCCAGATTAATAAAAGTGCGAGTCATACGTCATCGGTGAATCTTCGGGAAGCGACCCATGAGATCCCAGGATATGTTGGCAGTAAATACGGTCGTCGGACTATCCGAACACGTAAGTACCTAGTACTACGTTTGTACCGATTTACAAGACAAGGTTGGCTTCTTGCAAAGCGCCATGCCTACCCAATTCTCCAGAAATATCCTTACAGTAATATAAGATCTATATCAGGCGTAGTATACGCAGTATAGCGTATTTCGATCCAGTATCGGATGATCACATGCAAGGACTGGGGCTGGTACAGTGTCTGCCCCGTACGAAGCATATATCGGATTACGAGTAACTAGTCTCTTTATTATCGGATAATCATGACCAAGTCATATTATCCCGATGGTTGCAACCCTTTAGAGAACCAGTTCTGTATCCCTACGTGATCATCATCTCCATATGACTGGAGTGATACTTCCGTCTTGACATCACACCCAACACACTACGATTCTCAATATACCCAGCAGAGGCGTACACAGAACCTGTTAAAGCCCTAGACGACCACAACCAATGTATATTGATTGTCGCAAGTATTCGCGGTGCAAGTCTCAGGTTAAGACCAAATACACCTACCCTGATTTCGGACTTCCATAGACACATAGTCATACTACCAATGGAATTCCGAGGGGTCTATCCAGTGCAAAGCTGTTTCCCGTACCATCGGTAAAACACAACCTCCTATTACACTTGCATGAGTATCTTATACCCAAATATATGAGAACTATGTCGTTTGTGCCCTCACAACGCGCGCAAGTGTAATACTAGTCTTTTACACATTTATCGATGTCCAATCTTGATAATACTCTGACTATGGATATTTAATGATTTATCCTTCGTGGACTGATACTATCTCATATCATTCTCAATCCAGGAACAAATCATAAGGACCTCCTATCATTTATATATCTTGGTGATCTAATCACAAATGATAAGAGTGCAATCTCCTTTGTCACATAGTTAATTTGTACAACAACACCATGATCTGTACAAATAGTGACGCTATGGGTCATAATTGTCCAACACCACGGCACCCACTTCCAGGTGCCACGACACCTCCTCAAATTGTCTCCATACAACATGCTCACAAGTTTGGCACCGCAACACCACTTGCTAGCGCTGCGGCACCCCGACAGACCCTAGAAACTTAATTTAGTCGTGTTTGATATGCACAATGACTCTGTGACTTCCCTATATAAACCCAAGTTTGACCAAAACCCTAAATGAGGAGAAAAGATGAGAGAAAAAGAGAAAAAACACACAACAATGAGTTGAAGTCTCATATTTGAGAGAGAAGAACGAGGAAGCTTCATGCCAGACATGATGTTTCTCCGATCTATCAAGGCTATGTCTATCTTCTATATAGAGAACTAATCTCCTAGGTAAAACTAAGGATGAACTCTTTTAATTAATTTCTTATGTTCATGTTTTTGGTTCCTAAATGTTCATCAACATTTAATACAATTGATATCTTGATGTTCTTTATTATCTTTTGATTTATAATCCAAAGATTGTGTTTTACCAACTTACATATAGGAATAGTCATGTTTCTTCTATGTGTGATTGGGGAACCCAGTTGTGACTGGTAATGTTCTTTTATGAGTTGATCTTCTACTGCAGTATTGCATCAGGGTATATTGTCGATGTTAGTTAGGTCATAACGATAACATTGTGTGTTGTTAACATAGAGAAAGAAATTCATCGATTACCTTAGAATTTAATTTGTTTTTGATTGAAATATCTTCTGATTGTTGGTTTGGGATGTGAAACCTTCAATTTAGTAATAAAATGAATTAATTACTGAATATATGGATTTGATAAAAGAGGGATTCCCGACTCTTTGTTGCTTTTCTCTACTGATAACTCTTACATATTTTTCATAGTTTTTAATTTACATTACCAATTCAATCTTTCTCTTTAATTAAGTTATTGCTAACATTTTCATTAAGTGGATTAGTTCCTTGTAACCATCTCTCTGAGGAATCGACACCCCAACTATACTGCAATAACCGCAAATACTTTTTGGGCGTAATCAGACAGCCTTTCTAGCTTGAGGAGAGACAGTTGGGGCTTTGCCCTTGTCGCTCACCGTTCTTCTCCTAGGAGCCCTCTCTATAGGCTCATCAATCTCTTCATCCCCGACCTGGTGGAAGAGTATTTTTGATGGTCGTGAGAGAGTAAGTGAAGTTTATGATGGTGGGTGAATACTTGTGATTTGAGTTGGCGGTGGAGCACTTGAAGTTTGGGCTGAAGGGATCGATATTAGGGTGGTGGTTTGTGAAGCACTTGAGGGCCCGACTGATGGAGCAGCTGGATTTGTTGATTTCTGTCTGGCTTCTGGTAGAATCGAGGTCGTCATTCAGGGTCGGGCGTTGCTGGAGCTACCCCGGGAAGCCCGCATTGCCCCTAAGTAACATGGATAAGGCTCTTGAAACCAGACATTCCTGCAAATAAAAGAATACAATTAGAATATAAGAATGGGCAAAATAGCAGAAAGAAAATGACAAGGCAGCAACCATAAGATTAGTGGGTCAGTCAGAACCTACCAGCCTGCTTGGACTGGGGTGCTCGGGATGAGGCCCGAGTCGGAAAGGGCAGAAGGGTTGGTGAGGTCCCTATAGTGGCCTCCGAACTTTATCGCCTTCTTTACATTGGCCCAGGTTTTGTGATGAACTTTTGGGAGATTTCCCCAACAAGCTGCGAAAGGCTCGAATATTAGTGAGCTGTTAAGGTTAGTCAAAAAGGAAGTAGAGGTCAGGTCATTACCTCCATCTGAGAAGATGTGGGAGACTGTGATGTTTTCATCATCGTCCTATTGGTGCTTTCCCTAGGGGCCCACGGCCTAGAACCACTTGTTCTTAAAATTATTATTGGTGGCTGGGAGGTTGGTGATGATGTGGGGGACCCTGGCATGAGCAGAAATGTAATACCAACTCTTGTACTCTTTTGGGTTGGCATTCATTCAATACAACCTCTTAAGGTCTAAGAAGGTCGGCTTTCCCAGCCCAGCTCGGCTCCAGATTACAAACGGGCTGCCAATACCCTAGACCCATTTAGGTTCAGTTGGCACAGGGCAATGTGCATGATAGACAGCATCTTTGCGAAATATTTCTGAACAGGTAGACGTAGTCCCATATCAAAAAAGAATCTGTATTGCGCCATAGTGTCGTCACTGGCACGGCTCGCATGGTCCCATTCTTTTGGGACTTTCAATTTGATGTCCTCGGGAATGGTGAATCTTTCCCTCAATTGCTGCAGATCGGTCTCGGTAATTGTTGAAGCTCGATCCATGTCAAGGTTCATGAAGTCTAACCGGGTGTGGTTTAGCTCAGGCCGGGGGACCTTTTTATGGTAAGACTGGTCCTCCTCTTCAGAAATGGTCGGACTTTGTGTCATAATCATCAGGACTCTCAGATCCCGAGTCGTGTACAATCGTATGAATGGGCGGGGCACTAGGAGGCAGGATGTCGAGGGGAGTAAGTGAGGAAGTCTCGGAGTCTGACATCCCTATCAAGGCAAGACCCGAGATGGAGGGTTAGTTCACAATCTAACGGTTAGTAAAACATGTTAAAGCTAGGGTTACCAGCGTCATCCCTACCAAGTGACTAACCCTAAGAAAGCTCTAAGCACCATAGCAATGATAAAATAGTAAATCTTCAAAGCACAAACAAAATAAACACATTCAAAAAACCTAGAAACACATGCCCCTTTACCCCTAAAACCCAGAAAAAAGCATACTCGTATATACACCAACAACATATGCATCCACGCAAGGCAACCCACCCATTATGTTTTCATTAACACCCCAAAATAAACAATAAGAATACAAACAACCAACATATGCAAGCTATCACCATTATTGCAAGTAGAAAAGCTAAAAAGAAAGAAGTAGTCAGAGGGAGACTTACTTGAGAAGATCGAAAAAGATATTGGGAAGCTCAAGAGAATATTTGAAATTCATGTTAATTGATTTAAATTGGTATTATTGGTGGATGGATGCGGGTCATTCATGATGGGTTAACCCGAACTCGGTCTAGCCACATCATCATGACATCATCGAGGGAATTTAATAAAACTTCCATTCACAAGACATACATGGGAAGTAAAAAACTTCATATGCAACCACCACATTTGGTTTCCTAAAGGTAATAAAGATGATGATGATGAAAAAATTCTAACAAGGAAAGATCAAATAATATTTTATGCAGATCAAGTAAGTAATTATGTTGTGATTATTACATGATTTGATTCAATTTGTTGATGGTGATTTTAAGTCCCGATGAACTCAAAAGCCTAGAGAGAGGTAGAATGAATTTTTGCACTTAACAAGGTAGGGGTCCAAGGTCCTGGTGAGAATGAGAGGCCAGGCAGAAGGGCCCGAGCCCGAGGCGCAGAGGCACCCGACCTGGTGAGAAGACATCAGATTTGACAGCACTTAAGCACTTGCAAAGGCGGACCCAAGGTGGCCCATGACGACTGACCCAACCTGGTAAAAAATAGAGGAAGAGGATCCAACATTAATCACCTCGGCATGCCGACCCGGGGACCGAGGTGGGGTTCGTAGTATCTTGTGTTTACGTAGAACATGTAGCAGAAAATGTAGCAGAGGGTAAAGGTGACAATGATGGCTTTTTACTGAAAGAGGGTGATTGAGTCAGAAGACCAAAGCTACTGTTTGTAGAGTAGTTGGGAAAAAGAACATGGGCAATAATGATAGGATGACCTGAGCTAACGTCACGAGTTGGTGTAACAGTATGTTTAAAAGCCTATATAAAGGGGTTGAAGACTCAGATTTAGGGGTTGGTTCGTTGGTTGGTTGGTTGGTTGGCTCGTTAGTTATCAATTTTTACATTTCTCTACCTGTAAAAGATAACATCAAAAAACTTAGTGAGATGATGAGAAAGCAGGTCGGTTTGACCCAAGTTAATAATAAAAACTTCTTTTCTTTATTCCCGTGGACGTAGGTTGGAGTCCCTCTCCGCCGAACCACGTTAATCCTTTATTTTCTCCGTGATTTTCTATCTACTTGCCAAGTTTACTTTGGTTCTCAACTAACCAAACAAATTCAGTGCTTGGGGGAGGTTTGTTCAAGGAGTAGATTTTCCCAAATCGCATATGGAATGAAAAACAGCCGTAAATACAATTAATATGTGATCAAATTAGTGATTAGTAATATATGTTATGTTTTATTTTCTTGGGATTTAATGAATTTCCCACAAACCTTGAGCATGGATTTGTTCCATAAATACATGGAATGTGTTCTAACAGATATTAAACGAAATAGTGGGTCACCCATTTATTTTACATGTCGGGTTATGATTTTGATTTTCTAACATGATTATTAAATGAGTCATGTTTAGATGAGCTTAAATTTTACACGACACAAACATGATCAGTTGACCTATTTTTCCACCTTTATTCACGAGTCCCTATAAAGACTCGAATTCACACCCTCAACTTTATCTTGAGAACAAGAGAATATCACACTAACCAATCTCATATCTTATGCCTGCAACTACTTTGTGTTGGTTTCTAAAGTTGTCCCAAGATCATTCAAGCATAAAAAACATGTGAATACTATAAAGAAGTATGGCGGAATCATACTTACAATGAGCGGATTATAGAATTATTGATAACAAAATTTTTTCCTCATTGTCCTTGTAGAAGTCACGGCCAAGGTCCCAATTTTTGTTGAAGATGAACAAGCTCCAAGCTTTGAGAGGATTCCAAGCTCTTGAGATGGTTTCCCTATCACCTTGTATGATTCTTGTGTGTGCTAGCACTCTTGAAGATTTGCAACAAATCTTCTTCTTCCTCTTTGCAACTCACGGCAATGAAGAAAAGTGGAGATAGTATATTTTTGCAAATGGGCGTGAATGAGAGAAAAATGAGATGAAGGATGTGTTGACTTGTTTTGTATTTGATTTCAAAAAATCTAATAATCATTTACCAAATATTTGGTACAAGTCAATCAAGCCATCAACTTTAGGAAGTGTATAAGGCAAGTCATCATCATTCTCACCAAAACCCATCACCAAAAGTAACTAAAGTGGACAGTGATGTGACAACCAATGTTTAAAAATACGGTGCGGCGCCTCGAGGCGGCCGGCCATTGAGGCGTGAGGCGGACCTCCTCGAGGCGGTGAGGCGGGCGCCTCGATCGTAAATCGGAAAAATAATCCAAAATACATTCTTTTCTTCATAATTCATATTATGTTCAAAAAACTATTGATAATTAATCCAAAATACATTAACTTCTTCATAATTCATAGTATGTTCAAAAAATTATTGATAACTAATCCCTAAATAAGCTATCATTAATGTCTAGCGGCATGAAGCTTGGGTCAAAATCTCTGTCATCATCAGATGACTCATCATCTAAAGAACCTCCTTCACTTCTCATGAGGTTTTGGTAATTTTTTTATTCCAGTTAATTTTTTTTTTCTTTATACGAATGAAACGACGACGTTTTGGTATTCCAAAACGTCGTCGTTTAAGATAAAAAATTTAAAAAAAAAAAAAAAGATTTAGCGTGAGGTGGCCGCCTCACGCCGATTTGTGGTGATGCGGCATGAGGCGGCCGCCTCACAGTTGTGAGGCGGCCGCCTCTCAGAAACAGCAAAAGGCGGCCGGCTCAGCGCGCCATCGCCGCGAGGCGGCCGCCTCAGCCGTATTTTTAAACACTGCATTTAACTAGATGGCACAGTTGAAATCCATCTATGTCAAAAGAAGAAAAAGTTTTGGAGACAACCATTATCAGATCCTATAACAAAAGAAATATAAGAGGGCGGGCTTCTCTCTCCCATTCCATCAAATCATAATTTCTAAAGGTTCACACTTCACAGATAATGTGATTCATATTTTAATGGAAACAACCATGTTCTAGCCTCTCAAATACAAGGCAAACAAAACAAGAACTCTCTGAAAGTGAGTCCACATGTAATCTACTTTATATTTCATTTGATGCATTATGTAGTTATATCTAATAAAATTTGGATCCATTTTATGACTGCAATCTTGAAGATCAGAAAAAAAAAAAATGCAGGTCGATAAGCTGGATCGCATTTTTGATTTGCTCCTAATTTATCAAACTTGAGATTTTCATTTAATTAAACCCAAATTTCCTCACAGCAGACCTGGCCAAGGTACTTTGCTATTACAACTAATGGAAGATTACAGAATACATGTAAAATCAGACTCCTCAGGTACAATCCTTTATAAAGGATAGCATGCTGTACACACATGGGTGTATGAGAAGAAGAAAAAGAAATGGCATTTCCCCAAAATCACACAAAATTTTCTGACTCAATTCATGTGTCATAAATTAATGGGACTGAAGGCAGAGGGTGAAAGTATACATAAAAGGTGCCTATTGCGATGCAGCTTTATAACAAATATACCAACAAGCTTCATCAAAATAGAGAACTTCAAAGAGACCAGAAAGAAAAAAGCATACTCAAGGTGGGGAGGAAATGGATAGTCTACACCAAGTCTTGGAGCAATTGGTTCACCAGCAGGTAGAGATCCTGAGTTCAATCCTTCATTCTGATTTCTGGTCACAGTAGCCTCCTTCATTAAAGATATGGATTGAGCTTCAGTATGTCTTGGTTTTGTGTTCTCGTTCAGCTTACTAGCTCTTTCCACTGTCAGGACTTTACCAAGAAATCTCAGCCTGCCAGGACCATAATAAAATAGTTTAATGCCTATTTTGACATGGGATTAACATCAATGCCAAGGTTGTAGGTGAAAAAGAAAGGACTAAATATTCAATTAAATAGGACAACATAACTTAAATGTTTTAATAGGTAAAAGATAACAAAGCGAGGCAAGGCCAAGTTGATGTATACTTAATTACTTATAGCCAGTGTTTAAAAATACGTTTCGAGGCGGCCGCCTCGGACCGCCTCGCACCGCCTCACGGCGTCGGCGCCTCGAGGCGGCCGCCTTATACGCTAACCACCGAGGCGGCCGCCTCAGACCGATGAGGCGGCCGCCTCACGCAGACTCGGCGCGAGGCGGTCCGAGGCGGCCGCCTCGCGTTCTTGTGCTTTTTTTCACGCGCCGTAGAGGCTTTCCAAAAGTTCAGATTTCAACCTTCAGACGGCGCGTGAGGCGCGTGGATGCGCGTGGGGCGAGTGGCTCGCTCTCTGACTGGCGTGTGGCGCGCGTGCAGGGTCACCGGACCTCCGTTCTGTCGCCGGAAAATACTGCCGTGCTCGTCTCGCCGTGAAAAGTCCGATGGTATGCTCAAAATCGATTTTTGACAACTTTTGTCGGAACCGACTTTCCGAACCGAATCTCCGTTTCCGAGTTTCGGGATCCCTCCGTGGAAAAAAGCACAAGAACGCGAGGCGGCCGCCTCGGACCGCCTCGCGCCGAGTCTGCGTGAGGCGGCCGCCTCATCGGTCCGAGGCGGCCGCCTCGGTGGTTAGCGTATAAGGCGGCCGCCTCGAGGCGCCGACGCTGTGAGGCGGTGCGAGGCGGTCCGAGGCGGCCGCCTCGAAACGTATTTTTAAACACTGGTGACAACTGATGTGACATGTGGGCCCCACTTGATTCAAAATTCGAGTGGGCCCGCAAACACTCCCGGGCTCGGGTTCGCTAATTCCGAATTAACGAACTTATCCATTGTGACGTAATTAAATCAAATTTAATTAAATAATAATGCCAAACAAAATTACTATTCACGTAGCTAGCGAATTAATTCTAAATTAATTCATTAGCCCGAATTAAAATCTAATTTTAATTCCGCGTCGAAATCTAATTTCGTTTAATACATCGAATATATTATTTTATCGATTAATTCCAAATTAATCGTTCTCTTTCTTCAAATAGTATTTTATCCTAGATAAAATCTCTCCGTAATTAATCCAAGATTAATTATGTTCGAATCAAACGTCATCGGTGAATCTTCGGGAAGTGACCCAAGAGATCCCTGGATATGTTGGCAGTAAATTCGGTCGTCGGACTATCAGAACACATATGTACCTCGTACTACGTTTTTATCGATTTATGAGACATGGTTGGCTTCTAGCAAAGCACCGTGCCTACCCAATTCTCCAGAAATATTCTTAATGGAATATATAATCTATATCAGGCGTAGTATAGCGTATTACGATCCAGTATCGGATGTCACATGCAAGGCCTGAGGCTGGAATAATGTCTGCCTCATACGAAGCATATATCGGATTACTAGCAACTAGTCTATTTAAATCGGATAATCATGACCTTGTCATATTATCCCGATGGTTGCAACCATTTAGAGTACCAGTTCCGTATCCCTGCGTGATCATCATCTCCATATGACTGAAGTGATACATCCATCTTGACATCACATCCAATACACTACGATTCTCAATAAACCTAGAAGAGGCGTACACAGAACCTGTTAAAGTCCTGGACGACCAAAACCAAAGCGTATTGATTATCGCAAGTACTAGCGATGTAAGTCTCAGGTTAAGACCAAATACACATACCCTGATGCGGATTCCCATAGACACATAGTCATACTACCAATGGGATTCCACGGGGTCTATCCAGAGCGAAGCTATTTCCGTACCATCGGTAAACACAACCTCCTATCACACTTGCATAAGTATCCAATACTTAAATATATGAAAACTATGCTTTTACACTTCCATAACACGCACAAGTGCGATACTAGTCTATTCCGCATTATCGATGTACAGTCTCGATAATACTACGACTAGGGATATTTAATGGTTAAACCTTTATAGATTGATACTGTCTCATATCTTATAATCCTGAACTAATCATAGGGACTTTTATCATTTATATATTCAAGTAATCAAATTACAAAATGATAAAATGCAATTTCATTGCTACATAATTAATTTGTACAAAAACCACAATGTCTTTTACAAATAGTGACGCTATGAGTCATAATTGTCTAACACTTTGGGATACTGATAAATAGTTTAAAAACCAAATTAATAATATCACAAGAGGTGGAACTATTTCTACCTAAAAAAAATACTTTAAGCAATTAAGTCATTATTGATTAGTTTTCTAGTCACTCAAGCCCTTGACCAATAAGTCTCACTTAACAAATTATTGATTTAACTATTTTAATCTTTGTAACGTAAAATGACTAACTACCCAAAAAACTACTTTAACTTGCACAATGTTATAGTTATTTGAAAAAAACTATTAGAGTTTAAATGATTAATTTTGAAAACTATTGACTTATTTTAAATTTTAAAATAATATTATTTGTGATTCTCATATTACATGTGGGATTATAATAAAGTAGGAGTGTCCAAACTCAACTCAATCCGCATATCAACCCATGAACCACGCGAGTTAGGTGCAGATTGGGTTGAGTTGGAAAAATTATTCAAACCTAATACGTTGGATTTAGTCAACCTGCAACCTGTGCAGGTTGACAGGGTTCAAAAAAATATCAACACACAACCTGTAAATCTCATAATTAATTTTTATATGATATAATATTTTTAATATTTTTCAATCTGACATGATTGAATTTTATATTTTTGATTATTTTTCCTCTATATGTGTTTATTATTTTGAATGTGAGTATTGAGTTTTTAATTATATTTTTTAATTTTAAAAAATAAAAATATTTTCAACCTACACAATCCAACCTGCGAGTCAACCTGCAACCAGCGCGGGCTGTGTGTTAGGTCGGGTTAGCAGGTTGGGTGAATTGAGGCCCAACCTGACCTGTGCACATACCTATTATAAAGTATTGAGGTTATTTAGTGAGTTGAATCCTAACTCGACTCGTGCACATCTGTGTAATAAAGTATTGAGGGTCTGTATGATATAACTTTTTAAATAGGGTTTTTTCAAGTACAGTTTTTATTAATAGAATTTTTAGAATTATAACTTTTGATAAAAAAAAATAAAAAAAAATTAGGTGTTTGGTTGTGAGTAAGAACTTTTATTAAACATTATAAAATTACTTTATTGGACAATTTTTTTTAAGTTGTGTTATGAATGAAATGAAATAATGTTGTTAAATTAAATAAGGGTATTATAAATAATTTAAATCTTTAAAAAAACTTTTCAAACTTTACTCCTAAAAGCTCAACTTTTGAGATTTTGCTAGTAGAGGTAAAATAGTTTTTTAATCCTCAAAAACTCTACTTAAAATGCAACCAAACATCACCAAAAATTTTGAAAATAGTTTTTGAGATTAAAAAAACTCTTTTACCACTATTAGAAGTCATACCAAATAAACACATAAGCTATTTCAATCCACTAAAATATTCTATAAATCCATTTTCAATAAACCTTTGTTATTATTTATAAAATTAAAATTTAACATTACAAATATATTTGAATTATACCCAACATCAAATTGAAACAGCAGAGGCTTACCCGTTGCATGGCTTGTTTTGCTTATGCTAGATGACTTATATTTCAAGATTTTCAAGAGAATATCACCTAATTAATAACGATGGGATTTACAAAATATTCGTATGTTGGCAATAATATTTTTCATATAATGTTTGGTAATTTAAGTTGTGTGGGAAAAATGACATAAAGATCTACAACTTTAAAGTTCCAGTCAAACACAGATTCAGACTTCTTCTTGGTCGAATTTCGATGTAATAAATCTCTATAGTTTTAGATTATATGTTTTAATTTTATGTTATGTTCAAGTGTTGAGCTGAACTTTAATGTTATTTTAAAAGCCTATAAATGAAATTTAAAGTCTTATTTAGCTTAAGATTTAGTCTCATTATTCAACTAGGATTTCTTTTAAGTATTATAGTTTAATTAGCTTTCCTTATTAAAGTTAATTTATGATTTTATAATGGTCCATTTAAAGGTGCATTTAGCTTGTAATTTTGATATACAGGTTTTACAGACCCTAAAATTCAAGCTATTGCCATGAGCAACTAAGTGTGTGAGAGATTGAATTTCTCTTATTCATAAAATTGAATACAAGACTTATCAAAGATTGACGATCTTTGTGGCGTCTATAAACAGCTAACAAGATTCAATCAAGAAATAAAGAAAGATTCACAAGAACATGATTCTTGGGGGTTAGACTTGATCTTATGAGAGTTTTGTTCATTAACAAAATCGTGATAAAAGGTTTTTGAGATTACGTAAAAACACTAGACTTTCGAAGATCCAATCTAAAGAAGATTCTGTCAGTTGGTTTCGAGAGCTCAAGATTTCGAAATCAGGTTTTTCAATCTTCAATTGTTTTCCTACTAGTTTCGATTTTTTTTTGCTTTTGGTGTCTTCTTGTTTCTTTTTTCTTTTTTCTTGGAGTCTTTATTTCAATTTTTTTAGTCTTCTTGAGTCTTGTATAATTCTTGATTTTAAGATGGAGATTCTTGATTTTAAAGATTCAAGTTTTTTGGTTTCAATTCTTTTATTTTAATTTCCGTTTCTTGTATTATTCTTGAGTCCTTCAAGTTTGGTACTTAGTGTCAAAAAAACAAAAAACAAAAAAATTCATATAGGCTCGGTCCTAGGGTTATTTTTTGAGTAGTTCTTGTTGATTCTTGACAACAAACACCAATCTTACATAAATCTTGATCAATCTTGAATCAATTCTTGTTCTTGCTTAAAATCTTGAAAATTACTCATCCTTAATTAAATTTTAACCTAATTTGCACCAATTTACGGAGATTTTTTGTTTGTGAATTAAGTTTATTTAGTATTAAGGGTAAACTTGTTGTGCTAGTAACTTTAGAGATAATGAAAACAATTGAATTCCTTGTTGATTAAGGCTAGTGGGTGTGTGGATAAGGATAAGATTGGTTGGAGTTTGTTAGTTCCTTATGGAATAAGGCAACTAGGCTTACTTGGGAGCAAGTTTGGAAGTTGTTAAGTAGGAAAAGGAAAAAAAAGTGAAACAAATTGAGATTTTTGAACTTTGAGATGGTAGAGGATAAATTAAGATTGGATGGCATATTTGAGGCATTGGATAGGAAGATCACTAAGATAATAGAAAAATTGAAATCCACCATGAAGAGATTGACTAGATTAGAAAGTGTTCAAGTTAGCAGAGCACAACATTCCACCACAACTTGAACATCATCAGTAAGTGCCACCGCAACATGTGCCACTACAGCTGTTGAGACGGTTTTGGAACACCTAGGGTCGCACGGAACTGGATCTAACACATGTATATCTAGAATTGGTGTATTTATAAAATATTTTTTGGAAAAAAAAATTATGTTACGAGTCTGTTGGAAAAAAGGGGGACCGAATCGGAGTCCGGAAACTTTGGAACGGAGAAAATGAAGTTTCAGCGCTCATGAGCATCATCTCTCGACAAGTCGCGACGCGCAGGCTTGGGAGTCACGACGCCCAATATGTGAAAACTCATTGTTGCGACACCCAATGGTTAGTATTGTGAAGTCCTCATCTCTGAAATTTGAGAGTCGCGACTTCGCCCTGTGTAAAATATCGGTAGTGAGCAAATTTGCCTTCATATCAATTCTAAACACTTCCAATTTTCTCCAAATACTTTAATACACCTAAAATCCATTTTTAGCATCAAAACCATCATCAACACATATTATACCACAAACATAAATGTATTCTAAATACATATATGTATTTGTTTGAATCAAAACACAAACCAAAATAGAATCCCACAATGAAATGACTTATGAACAATTCTAAGTCACTCAAAGGTGGTCAAGTGATTCTAGAACGGTAGCCATAGCTCTAAGCTTTAATCTAGAGTTCCAAACTCTTATTAATTGTTCCATGTCCAACATGAACATATTTGACCCAACTACAATCATATTGTGTTTATACTTCCAAAGCATCCGTACATAATTAATTAGCCTAATTTCAACATCAAGCTATGTTATTATGTATCCAATACATAATTCATCACTATATGTCTCACTAATGATAAACATAGTTTTGGAGAAGATCAAACTTACCTAGCAAGTTTGATACAAAGATCTAATCTATTTCTCCTTGTTGAAATATTGTGAAGAACTTCTAAAGTTGGCAAGCTTCACTCCAAGATCCAATATTGATTCCAATGTTAGCAAGCTTCACTCCAAGATCCAATCTTGATTTCTCCTAGTTGAAATATTGTAGAGATCTTCCAAAGTTTTTCTAAATATTTCTTTATACTTATGCTAATTTCTATAACTCTTGCCTATTTTTAGCTTTCTCAAGTTTCATTAAAACCTTACTCAAGTTTGCTATTTATAGCAAAACTTAGGTAATTTTTAATTAATAAAAGTTTAACTAACTTTTATTTGGGCTTAATCTAATTTGTCCAAATATGTATAATTAGGTATGACTAATCACTTTTGTCTACCACTTTGATTTAATCCAATTACATAAAGACAAACTTTAATTAATGGGTTAGTTACATGTCTACCACTTTGATTTAATCCAATTAAATCAAGCCAAATACACTTATTATTACATATTTGTAATTACCAAAATATCATCCAATGGTAGAGATATTTATGAAATTACAATAAAGTCCTTGAGTGATTTTGGATTAATCCAATTGGGTTAAAGTAAATAATTAATGTTATCCAATAACACATAATTATTTTAATTGATAATTTTAATATAAAATATTATTTTTTTTCAAAACTTATCGGCTACCCAAGTGTTTAACGAGTACACTTTATATTATGGGACTCTCTAAATCCAGACACGTTTGTCATGTAAGTCTAGCTTACATGTATGCAATTCGGCCACCTCTGAATTCGCGAAGAATACAAATGACCTTTCTGAACTATACAAGTCGATGTCATCACATATATTTAACAATCTCTCCGTCGTAGGCTATACGAGTTGTGCTTATGAAACATAGATTATACCGTCAAGTTTTTAAGACGCACATCTCATGTCAACATGTCCACGATTCTTTAAAACTAATCAGAAAATATTTTTGATATATGCGATCCACCCTAGGTGATCGTGACTTATTCACATGGATACCTAAACCTATTATGGTACACATATGGGCCGACAGATCTTATCTTAATACGCACTTGATTAATGAGTACATCGGTCCACACCCAACGAACATCTAGAGGCCAGACCATGAAAGGTTTATGACATATATGGCATCTAAGTGTGAAGGATCTCACACAAAGTTAATGTTATCCTATAGTCAAAGGATCACATATGTTACTCGACTCGAGGAGATTCCTATTGACGATGGTGTGTACTTCCAACTATTATGAATCATCTTTGAGTCATTCATTATTCGTTCCAACGAATACCCACATGGCTATATAAGCTTCCAAAGCTCATGGAAAATCAGATTAAACCATTGGAACTCTAATTCCAATAAACGACATGTGCTAGTCTTCTAGGTTATAGGAATTTGATTGTATTCCAAAACAAACGACTAGGATTATTTGCTTTAAGAATAATTTATAATAGTAATATTATCCTAATGTTGAACCACCCAGTGTCTAGTATTACTATATATTATATATATCAATCTAATATGCATAATGACATTACCATTAGTAAAAATTGAAAATATATTTATTTTATTAATAAATAATAAAATATAATGTACAATACATTATCCAGATTGTCGCTCCAAACACCAACTTCAACAAACTCTCACTTGCTTAGTGTCAATCCAGATGGTATCGTAGTTTCATCTCCTCCACATGTTTATCGAATAACTTAGGAGGTAAGGCTTTAGTAAGCGAGTCTGCTATGTTGTCTATTTCTTGAACCTTTAAGACCACTATGTCTTTTCGTTGGATAATCTCACGAGATATTTCCTTTCCATGTGTTTAGACTTTGAATGCGCTCTTGGCTCCTTAGCCTGCGCAATCGCTCTGCTATTATCACAATATATTAGGATCGAATCTGAGTGCCAAAGGTTATATTCAATATCTTGGGATTGACTATGATGAAGCTTTTTTACCAGTAGCCATGTTAAAATCCATTAGGATTCTGCTCAGACACATCATTGTGTTGAGGAGTTCCTGGTGGGCTATATTGGGCGAGAATCCCATTCTTCCTTAAATAACTTCTGAATTCATCGCTCATGGATTCACCACTTCGATCTAATCGAAGGCATTTGATGAATTTTCCATTTTATTTTCTACCTCGTTTCAGAATATTTTGAATATTTCAAATATTTTTGATTTATGTCTCATCAAATAGACATATCCATATCTTGACTTATCATCCGTGAAAGTCACAAAGTATGTTAAACCATCATGAACGGTATGATTTAATGGACCACACACATCACTGTGTATTAGTTCCAATAAATCTTCAACATGATGTCCAACACCAAGAAATGGGGCCTTTGTCATTTTCCCTTGGATACATGACTCACAAATTGGATAAGGATATAAGGTAAGATCTTTAATCAAATCATCATTAACCAATTTTGATAGAGGTCTAACACCTATGTGGCCCAATCTTATATGTCATAATTCAATATTATTTAATTCAGATATTTTACTTATATTTTCCTCTACATTAAAGACATATATATATATATATATATATATATATATATATATATATATATATTATATATATATATATATATGTTTCCAAAACATAATGACCGTTATATAAAGAACATTCACATATCAAATAGTTGTCTTTATCATATAAATATAAAGCACCATCTTTAATGTAAAATTAATTTACATCCATTATGCAGATCTAGAATAATCGTTCCTATGGCCTTGACATCCAATGTCTAGTCATTCCCAACTCTAAGATGGATTTCCCCTTTGTTCAACCTTCTTTTAACCCTCATGACCTGCATGGAGTTGCAAATATGAGTGAGACTGCTGGTGTTTAACACCCATCCACTATTTGCATCTAAGACTAATGAGATGTCAATTATAAGAAAAATACAAAGCGTACCTGAGGGTACTATTTTTCCATTTAGCTCTAAACAATCTTTCTTCTAGTTTCCAGACTTATTGCAGTGTAGACATTGATCACGAGCTACATACGGTCTTGCAGTTTTGTGCTTCTTGGAGTTTTTCTTTGATATCTTCTTCTTTCCCATTTTGATTTTCTTCGACTTTCTTGATGTCTTCGAAGAACTTGTTCCACCATGGAGGTATAAAGTGGGATTGCCTTTCTTCAAATCTTATTCTGTCATGCGTAACATATTATGAAGTTCTTCATAACCGGCTTGCATCAAATGCATATGAAAGTTTAACATAAAGTCATCATAAGTACCAGGTAAAGAAGACATAATCAAATTATAGCCTAGGCGTTCATCAATCATTATGTCATGTCATTCTAAATATCAAATCAGATCTATCATCTTCAAAACATGGATGCTAATAGCGCTTCCTTTTTTGAGCGTATCATGTAATAATTCCTTAGACTTTCGATATATTTATATTTATTGATTTGCTTCGAATAACTCCTTGAATGTTCTCATAATGCTGCAAACATCTTATACATCTATGTACTGTCCGAGCAAATCTGGAACCATCAATCCTAAAATTTAGGATTTCACCCTAGGTTATCATCCTTCCATTTTTAAAAAGTTTCTCGCTCTTCACGAGTGGAATCATGATCGATTTCAATAGGCAATGGATTGATCATCATATAGCTCAACTTTTCGAACTCCAAGATAAGGCGGATGTTCATTTCCCATTCAAAATAGTTCTCGGCTCCTTTCAGTTTATTAGAATCCAAAAGCCGCATTAATGGATGTGCGGCAGCCATCTACAAGACAATAATTAAACATTAGCAGAATATTTTTCATTTCAATATAAAAATACTAATATAAATATGGATTTTAAATTTATTAGTACCATCCCACTACTTTACGTAATTCCATAATCTCCCTTAAAGGAAAAATAGAAATTTGACTATCAAAATTTCATAGCAGGAAGTGGATCCTATGGCATTTATTCCAGCCTCACAATAATGATGGTCTTGGCCTTCATAAACACATTAGGTAGACCTCAAAGGTCAATCACATTCATGTGACTCCTAGTTTGGTCCTGAACTATTTCTTATCCTCATAATAATGACGGTATTGGATTAAGACGTGTTACAGGTGTATAATTGTCAATGTGAACTAATGAGCTTCGTAAGTACACCCTCACAATAATTTTGATATTGGGTTACTACGTTAACCCATCACGCTACATCTATTGTTTTACTAGAGCGACCTAAGTTTCAAGTATTTTTACCCTTACAATAATAACGATATTGGATACAAGTAGTAAGAACTCATTCATCTATGTATTGACAAGACGGACCATCCAATAATGCTCCAACATTATTAATATTATTACTTAAATAAAATAATCGCCTAATCACGAGAGATTTATGACAATCAAGTCATTAACATGCTTGGGTCAAAATTAAAATTTTAATTTAAAAATATACAATGCATATCCAATATGACTTATGCATAATTAAATTAAAATTATTGTGGCATAGATTCAAAACACATGTGTTGTGTGGTTAATACCTGCTCTAATACCATTCAATTACGACGGTTGTGGAACCCCTAGGGTCGGATCTGTGCCCGCACAGTGAAAGTGAGTCTAACCCATCTATTTCTAGTATAGGTGTATTTTTGAAATATTTTTTTGGAAAACTACATTCCGTTACGAGTCCTTAGGAAAAAACGGGGACCAAATCGGAGTCCGAAAACTTCAAAACGGAGAAAATGAAGTTTTAGAACTCATAAGCATCAGCTCTCGGCAAGTCACGATGTGCAGGCTTGGGAGTCGTAACGCCCAATCTTCTATAGTTCGACATCACAACTTCTAATGGTGAGCGTCACGACGCCCTCAGCTCTGAAAGTTGAGTGTCGCAATACCATAGATCAGAGTCGTGATGCCATCCTGTGTAAAATATTGACGGTGAGCAAATTTGCCTTCAAATCAATTCTAAACACTTCCAATTTTCTCCAAATACTTCAATACACCTAAAATCTAATTTTAGCATCAAAATCATCATCAACAGATGTTATACCACAAACATACATGTATTCTAAATACATATATGTATTTGTTTGAATCAAAACACAAACCAAAATAGAATCTCACAATGAAATGACTCATGAACAATTCTATGTCAATCAAAGGTGGTCAAATGATTCTAGAACGGTAGCCATAGCTCTAAGCTTTAATCTAGAGTTACAAAGTCTTATTAATTATTCCATGTCCAACATGAACATATTTGACCCAATTACAATCATATTGTGTTTATACTTCCAAAACGTCCGTACATAATTAATTTTCCTAATTTCAACATCAAGCTACGTTATTATGTATTCAATACATAATTCATCACTATATGTCTCACTAATGATAAATATAGTTTTGGAGAAGATCAAACTTACCTAGCAAGTTTGATACAAAGATCTAATCTATTTCTCCTTGTTGAAATGTTGTGAAGTACTTCTAAAGTTGGCAAGCTTCACTCCAAGATCCAATCTTGATTCCAATGTTAGCAAGCTTCACTCCAAGATCCATGGTGACTTTACAAAATAATATAACTAACAAACTTTACTATTACATTTACCCCATATAACTAACAATCCCAACATTCTAAAGCCCAAAAGAATAACCCATGGTGACTTTACAAAATAATATATGTCAGCCAGGCATCGCCTCCGTCAAAAGTAGAGTCTGTGGAAAAACGAATGAAGACATGTAATCACGAACAAACGGGAAGTGAGTCTGGTGGACTTAGTGAGTAGATACCAAAAGAAAACAAATCATAAGAAAATCTAAAACATGTTTATAAACTAATTTTTCAGGCATGCGTCGTCAAAAACATATCAAGCGCTCAACGCCTAAGTCGGGCGAGAAGACTGAGCGAAGAACGAACAATCCATTGTCGTCAAGGTAGCGGACCAATCCACTTCTGATGGACGATACCCTATACAAGCACCCATGCGGAAATATATGATGAGTCATAAAAACATAAAAAAGAAATACAACAAGCATCGGGGCAGAAACATAACATCAATTGATCATCTCAGCGAAACATGTCATGAAAATATTTAACAAATGATGAGACGAAAAATGTAATCACAATGCATATTCTTTAACAAATCAAATTCGATTCAAATCATAATTTAAAACATTAAAACCTAAGAAACTTAAACAAATAAAGCATAAAGGGAGGCATCTACTTATTGTGACGAGTTGCAGAAGATTACTGAGAGGTGGGTGGTTGATCAAGCTATCGATCTACAATAAGAAAAGAATAGGTAAGATTCTTGACTTGATTTCTTGAAGCAAAGAAGGTATAATGCGATTTAATGTAAATCAAGTATTCTATCATTTATTCCAACTCTTATTCATTACTATGAGACTATAATAGGTTTCAAGTTACATATTGTCTTAATTAAGAAACGTTTCACCTAAGCTTGAGATGAACAGCTAACGACCATTTTACTTACCTTTCCGATATATACTTTTACTTTTTAACGTCAAAATTAAAGAAAATGTAGTTATTTCTCAAACGCGTCATATCCTCTATTACCTCATCATCCGAATTAAAATTACTTCCCCGACTATTAACTTTTGCACATTAAGACATTCCTCATATATTAGTCCTACTTTTACGACATTAACTCTCTATTACTAATAAAATACCAATACAATTTTAACTCATCCAAACAAAAACAGCCTCCTCTCTCACGGCATCACTAGGCAATTTTGCCCCTATCTGTTCACGGTTCTACAGCTCACGGTATGGTCCCCCTTTTTCTCTTCTTAAACTCCACTCACTGCACATTACAACATACCAACTTCACCTCATTTTATCTAACTACTAATAAAACATAAAAAGAATTTACATTACTCTAATTCACCGCTAAACATTTCACTACTGTCGAAACCTTTAACCAATTTAACACAATATTTTCCCCACCCTTATTGTCACATCCGCAAGACCATAAAATAATTTCAAATCCAATTATCCTCACTTTGGCCAAATTTATTGGCCACTCATTTTCAAAATTTCATCCACAATTAACTCACATTCACCATTAACCTTTGTTAGGGTTGGTGCTCTGAGCGCAAATTTTATTATGTATTTCCTTGTAAATACTTATGTAACATTTTATTATGAATAAAATGAACAGTTTCTTTTATATAACTTCTTTAATATGGTAAAGACGTAACCGACCTTAAAATAATTAGTTATGATACTGTTGCAAAAGCGTCGTAACTGACATTGAGTTGTATCATGACGTTGTCATTCTTAGAAAGTTCCCCATCATGGTTTACACAACTTGGTCAGTAAAGTAAACCTGTTGAGACTGGTACATATCGTATATTGGAATTTTGGATTCTGATGGTTTCTCAGTGAACCATGAGTCTTGGAGACTCGTGTAGACGTGTATGTGTTTATAGTGGATAAACACTGAACGACTCACCGAAGATTCTTAATGGATGGTACACCAACGTCAATAAGAATCTTCTCGGGTTGAGTGAGCATAATGATTCTTTGACTTGAGATATCATTGTGGATATCTGAGTTATCCTCCACACTTAGATGACAGTCACATCACTAATCTATTTAGATCAGACCTCCGTCTGTTCTTTGGGTGTGGACTGATGCTCGGGATATCTTGTGTGTATCAAGAAAGGATCTGTCAGCTTTGTGTACAGAGCATATGTATTCAATATGGAATTAGCAATCTGTTAAATTCATAGGCCTGTGGTACACTGTAGAAATCAGTTCTAAGTGTTATTTGAGGGATTGCTAATAGAAACGTCGAAGTGATTATATCTATAGAGATTTGACGTTTGTATCTATATCTCTGGAATAATCCGGATATCTGTGACGGAGGGATTATACGTATGCAGTGACCTCGACCTGTATGATTCAGAGAGTTTATCTGTGTTCGTCATAATTTACGGGTGGGTGAATTATGGACTCAAAATTTGATTTCGTGACAGATATGCATGAATCTAAAGAGGCTCACTAATGAAATATACTCGTAGAGCACTAGGGCAACTGTTATGAATAATACTGATTATTTATAACTTGTTTAACGGTTAAACAAAAAAATACATGCTATCGGGACCTAACGGTCATTTCCAAATTAATGTGTATTTGTATTTAATATTTGATATTATTAATTACACATTAATTAAATATCAAATTGTGATATTTGACATATATCATTTAAATATATGTATTTCAATATTTAAAGTAAATATAATACATATATTAGGATAATTATATTAAATTATTTAATTATTTAAATGTTAAATAATTAAGTTAATTAAATAAATAAATATCTTATGTCATGATTTAGCTTTTATTTGGCTTGATATCATTGGCACACATATTAGTTCACTTTATTAAAGGTAAATGTTATCTTTAATTTTGTAAAAATGTGGACTAATGAATATTGAACAAAAATTAAGTAATTGTTATTTAATAATTGGTTACAAAAATCGGCCAAAGTGGAAAATAAACAAAATGGTTTTGTTTTTCTTTTTCCAAATACTTACACAAGTTTAACAAAAGATTACAAAGAGAGTTGAGAGCTTTTGAAGGAAAAACCAAATAGAGAAAGCTTAAGTTTTGGAAATTTGTAAGTATTTCTCAATTTTCTTCAAAATAGAAATTATTTATATTATTCTTAACTTCAAATTGTTTTGTTAAGATGTTGTCTCTACTCTTTGGATTTGCAATTAAATTTGTTTGGAGCTTGTTGGATGTGTTATACATGTATGATTAATTTATTTGCTTATTAGTGTAATTAAGCTTAATAAATTAATTACAAACTAAAGTTGCCATTATAGAGTTGATTAGCCATTCATAATTAACCTAGAATTGTTCTTGATTAATTTCATGATGTTGAGACTTGATTGGTGTGGTAATTGGATGATTAAAGTATTGAATTTTGTCAATTTAATGTAAATTGTGAAATTGGAGTAATTTATGAAATTAGGGTTCTTAACTCATTCCAATTTTGGGGATTTTCACATATATGATATAATTTGATGTATATTTGATTTATGTTAAATTTGGGATTGATTGGATTTGATCTTGATGTGTTTTGAACATTTGGGGCCAAATTACAATTAATTGAAAAAACTGGGCTGTTTCGGCAATATAGAAAAAGTTTATGGATTTTGTTGCAATTTGTATATTTATGTATTAGACATGTATAAATTATTTTGAGATTGATTTGGAATCAATTAAATATGTATTTGACATTTTAAGGACCAAAATAATTAATTTGCAAAACTTTAGGGTAATTTGGTAATTATAAGAAATA